>JAODAL010011533.1:0-99565 GCA_025379985.1 Phyllomedusa bahiana
GGAAGGCTCCCCCAAAAGTTTTTTCACTTTTCTCTATGGGGTTCCGAATGTAGCCAAGCAAGCCACTAGCTTGAAATACTCGTTGAGTGGACATAACCTAATGGTATGTAGTGCAATAAGCCTTCAAACTTTCAGATCCACTGTAAGTAGTTATATGAAAGAAATATCCTTAAAAAGCAAAGCAACAATGAATAAAACAAAGGCAGATGTGAAAAGTTTATGTCTATGTGTGAGACACACATTTAAATTATTGATTGTTAGAGCCCTTAATAAATAAGTTGAGTCACTCTGATCTCAGACTCAGGTGGAAAATCTTCATTTTAACCCTTGAACAACAAACCATAAAATTGTGAAAAATAGTAATATTCTTGGGTCGATTACAGTACAGTATAAGGATTAAAACTAATCTACTTACGTATGATTCCTTCTGTGCCATCCACATGCTTTGGTACATAGTATGCAGACAGGTCGCTTTGCAGTATCTCATCAGCTGTTGCCCTTGCCAAAGCAGCCGCCAGGAAAGATGGACAATTACTAAAGAAAGAAGACAGAAAGAGACGTTAGTCAAACAGTCCTAACAAGTGATTTATTTTGTACGATTCCTGGAACTGGAGGGCAAAGGAGAACTGGCAAAATACAATTCCACAGTTATGCTCCATAACAAATTATATTACAGGTTAGCAGGCTGCTCGACTTCTCCTAGCAGATTGAGTTATGGTTTCTATTCCTGACTCTCCCCCATCCTTCTTCAGATAAATCAGATATAGCCACAAGAGGACCGACAGTTGCTAAGAACCGGATTGTTCTTGAAAGTCCTTATGCATATCTAATATTGGAAAATGTGGCTCATTACCATGAAATCACTTTATTAGTAGCCTTCATATCCAACATAATGTTAAAGGGGTTGTCTCACTACAAGGATTGCTTTTTATTTTAAAGATCTTGAAAAAACAATTCATTTTGCGATATATGTCCATTAACAGTGTCCTAAACCCATTCTGAGATATCTCCTCTTGTATGGGCTGCCCTCAGCTCCTCAGTTCACTATAGCTACAGACCTGTTTGATCTATCCTGATAGGCTGCCAGCACTGGTTGCTATAGCTACAGACCTGGCTTCTACTGCAGCCTAGTGGATGCCAGTAAACACGCCCCTGAATTCAAAATGAAACCAAGAAAACAGGACTGAGGTAAGATGAATCAATGTAGTGAGACAACCCCTTTAAACCTGTTTATTTTCAAATTACTTTTCATCACTATACCACCTACTTACACAGTTCAATAAAGAAACCATAAACTTGGACATAATTCTGCAATTCCATAAGTAGAGTACTAATTGTTTAAATAATCCTTGAATATAAAAGGTTTTGAAAAGGATGATGTATTAAGGACTGAAACCCTGCTCTTGTTTACAACAGAATATACAGTACAAAAAATGTGGGGCTGCACAAGATGCTTGAACCTAAATGTGGTATTCATCATTTTGGGTTGTTTGTTCATACATTATGGTTCTATCATGATTTGTTTTGTAAAACAGTGACCGCTCAATTGTTTTTCACAAACTTTTTTTCTTTTCCAGCTTGGTTCCCCAATTTTTTTTGAATCAAAACAGCACTTATAATGGTTGGTGTTGCCCCAGTCTGTTCCTGTTGGATTCAACATTGATTTGACCAAACTTGGAAAAAAATTTGGGGCGCTAACCTAATATGATGCGGGTCTAGAAGTTACGTTGGAATTTAAGTGATGATGAAGCAACAGTGCCACCAAAGCTGGAAGCTCCACGGAGAGATAGTTAACCTTTAAAAGGCCTAAAAACCCTAACCCCAACCTGGAGTTGGGATTTCAATTATAGTTAGAGACAATTTTTTGCTAATCTCCACAAAAATTCTATTTCACATGACCTGAATTAGGAAAGCTCTGACTTGTCAAACATAGCTAGGCCAAAACACAAAACAGATAGACCTTAAGAAGTCAGTGGGATCTATTTGTTGAGATATGATGGTAGACAAATATGTTACACTAGTTAGGGCTGTGTTAAAAATGAAAAAAAGTTGGAGTAAAACTTACTCTTTGGTATTTTTCATAGGGGTTAAAAATGCATGATTCATTAAGGCGGCGAAAGGGGGCCCAATTTCGGTAATTCATGCTCTTATAGAAACTATGGATTACCGTCATCCCCCCCATGTACAAACGATCGATTTAGTCGGGGGGGAAGACATGTCAATTTTTAGTGGCATTACCGCCGCGACAATGCATTCAATGGGGTCGGGCCTGGGGCCCCCACCTTCCCTGCGTGGGTTCCCAAAAAACCCGGCAATTGCAGCGCGTAATACTGTCGCAAAAGCCTTAACAACCCCTTTAAGGGGGCCTGTAGTGTTTTTCGGCTTACTAGAGCAAAGGGGAAAGAGGAGAGAATGAGTATGTGATATGAATGGGTATATGATTCGCAGCACAATTGAACTCCTTAAACGACCATAAGACTCCTGCTTACCCAGCCCATAAAATGAGTCATTGTTTAAGTCCCATTTTTATGCTAAACTAATTTTTTAGGAATTTTTTTTTTTTTTTTTTTTTTTAAGTTTTCATATCACTTTCAAGATTTTTTAATAATTCTTAAGTTTTGCAGTTTTCACTTTGGCCATTTGGGCCCTTTTTTCACTGCTTTTAAAAACAGTCCCGAGGATGCTTTTACAGCACTTCATCACTAGGAGACTTAAACAACTCAGTCCCATTTACGTCTTAGAAGTTTTTTTAGTCATGCCTGTGACCTGGGGAAAAAATCATGTGCAGGGGGGTGAGAGGGGGGCTGTGACATCCCTCTTGTGATTGGTTGGGTCCTGTGTTACTATTCAACTGGTGTCTCCTTTCAGTTTGACCCCTTTGTGCTGAAATGAGCAGACAACTGAGAATCTTCTGAAACAGAACGGGAAAATGCAGACATTTAGGCTTAGTGGCCAAAGTAAAAACGCAGGACTTAAAAATTTATTTAAAAAAATTTTGAAAGTAAAAGGAAAATAAAAAAGAAATATAAAAAAAATTTCTTAAAAATTTTTTGAAATAAAAATGTGATTAAACAAGTCATTTTTGTGAAAATTCCCCCTTTAAGTACAACGGTTGCCGGGTCAGATAAATTTTCCTTTTCAGTCGGGGACACCTGAAAAATAAATTTCTGGCATTTATCCAAAAAATTTTAAAGTTATATGTGCCATCCATGTACAAATATTTGAGGACGAACAACTAACACTTAGGATTGTTTTTCAACACATTGCCTTCTCAAGGACTTGACTGCTTTTATTTTCTTTGACCTTAAGCTCAAGTTCAAGAAATAATTTAGTTCACATGGGTATAAAACTCATTGTCCGAACATTTTTCTTGCTTTAAATACTCGGTCTGAAAATACCAATGCAGTTTTTCTAGCAGTTTTATAAATTTCACTAATCTTTAAAGGGGGTTTTCCCTACAAGGGTTGCTTTTTTATGTTAAAAACTTGCAAAAAAAAGTCACTTTGCAATATGTGTCCATTAACATATTCCCCCTATTCTGAGATATCCCCTCTTGTAGGGGCTGCATCACTCCTCAGGTCACTATAAACTACAGACCTGTTTGATCTCTCATGATAGGCTGCCAGCACTGGTTGTTATAGCTACAGACCTGGCTTCTGGTAGAAGCCAGTAAACACGCCCCTGAATTCAAAATGAAACTAAGAGAACGGGACTGAGGTAAGATGAATCAACGTAGTGAGACAACCCCTTTAAGTTGTAGGTGACAAACACACAAAAAAAAATAAAATAGGAAATCTAACTAAATTGCATTTTAATCAAATTGACCACATTTTAAGGAAGGGATCCCCACAACATTGATTTTTAAATGACCGTTGGAGAACACACTTGCACTAGCTGTTGTGTCACCTTCCCAGGTACCATTTTTAGCAGAAACCATGTTATTAAATAAAGGGTCTTCTGAGATTTATTTTTTCCTTTCTTATTTCGTTTTATTTCCCCTGGGATCCATAAATAGTATGGAGTTCAAGAACTGCTTGAACATTTGCTTTTAGCAAAAAGATAAAGTATCCTAGCTGGTTTTTGTAATTTCATCGACAGACTAGAGCAGGACTGTGACATTAGCAGAAGTCATTTCCCATATCAGTGGTTGAGCTGTGTGACTTGTGTGCTCCAGGCATGCATACATTACTAGACAAAGACACAAGCAAATTGAAAAGACCTCCATTAAAATAACACAAACCGCAATATATTTCAAATGCTGGAATTCATACTCCCCGAAGAACCAAGAAAACATCTTGAGAATAAACACAGTTTAAACACATCATTATTTGGACGTAAAGACATCTTCATGTAGAATATACATGATAAGTTTTCATAGGTAACAAAACTTCAATGCTATCACTAGTATAAAAGCAGAAACAAAATAACTTTTGACATTTCAAGTAAACAAAAAAAATTGAATCGATGTAATATAATTATTACGTTTTCTAGGATTTATAACGAGGCCTTACTAGTCCTAAAATGGGAAAGCTAAATCTACTAATAATAACCTACAGCTCAGTGCACTGCCATGTTTTCCCAGGCTAGAGTAGATTTAAAGGGAATGTGTCATCAGATAATGACCTATTGTTTAACTCATGTTTTTATCTCAAACACATTTTTTATGAATTTTTGGTTGCTTTTTTTTTTTTACATTTTTCATATCAGTATTAATATTTTTATAAAATCCTGCAGTTTTCACTTTGGCCACTAAAAATAGCCTGACACTTCCTGCTATGTAGAGAAAACTTTTCAGCAGTCTCCCCATTATTAGCACAGGCAGGGTTACAATGAAAGGTAACACTAATATGCATAGATAACACAGGATCCACCAGTAACAACAGGAGATAGTCACAGTTGGCCCTCTCCTCCTCCCTGCACACTGACTTCTTCCTAGGTCACAGAACATATCCACAGCATTCTCCTATAGAAGTCAATGGAACTGAGTCAGTCTATGTACATGAAGCTGCTGTAAAGCATGTCTCTAAATGCTGTTAAAAACAGCTGAGGCGACATGGCTGTCTACATAATCATATACAGAAAACAGAATTGAGCAATTTACAATAAGAAAATAAAAATGGCTACAAATAAAAGAATATGTATCAGTTATCTTGTTTTAATTAGTAAAACAAAATGTTGATAGATACCCTTTAAGTATCCAGTCTGAAACAAATCCTAACAAAAGGACTTGTCCAGTTCATTATAATTATGACTAAATGAGGGCCAGGATAGGGAAAAATGCTTTGTGCAGGAGGCTCATGCATCATTCACTCACTATGGAGAAGTCCTGTATGTCAGGACTAGAGCCAGGAAGTGAAGATGGGCAGATCCCAGTAAGCTTTGGAGTGGCAGCAGTAGGGAACCAGATGGTAACACTTTTTATTTCTATTTTTCACCTTCCTGGTACTATTTAACCCCTTAACGCCAAGACATATTTTTTTCATGTTCGTTTTTCCCTCCCCACCTTCCCAGAGCCATAACTTTTTATTTTTTCATCTACATAGACATATGAGGGCTTTTATTTTGTGGGACAAGATGTACTTTCCAATGGTGTCATTCACCGTACCATAGAATATACTGGGAAACCGGAAAAAAATTCTAAGTGGGACAAAATGTAAAAAAAAAAAATTTAATTGCGCCATGTTTATACAGCCTAATGCATTGTAAAACAGAAGACATAGCATACAGATTTTCTCACTGACTTTTAGCCGAACCATTCTTTAGTAAGGCAAAGTGTTTGCTCAAGTGTATACGTATCAATCACCACTGCTTGAGGTTTAATCAGCATTAGTTTATAATTTGTTTCCAAGTGAACAGTCCGTTATTCTGCAATTGTGCAGTTTTTCTGTAATCTTCAATTTGATCTACATGAGTCTAAAAGGTCGTAATGTACTTACTACACGAGTCTAAGGGCTGGAATCGAGGCGTGGCTAAATCAGACTTAACGGTGTGTGCCAGGAAATGATAGACCAACTGTCTGATAAACTCTCTATGAGGGTTGGACAAAAGTGGATCAACTTGTATTCATCAGTATCAATTTTCTTAAGGGGTCTTGGACAGCTAAATATGCTGCTCTAGGTAAAGGCAGCATATTCTAGATAAAGGTCTGTACTCCTATCAGTCAAAATAGCATGAAGATTTTGTAGAAAGTGCAATACAAATTACTGGAAGAAAATTAGTCAGATAAAGCACAAAACGGTCTTTGATGCTCACAACAGTCCATATAACCAACGGCACACAGATGTTCTGTATGCAATAAAAAAACTGTCAATCACAGTATGCAAAATCAGAACAAAATCCGGGTGAAGTTAGTAAATATATAGTATATTATTCATAGAACATGTTCCAAATGTTTTAGGTGAGAGACCTTTGTCTAGGAAATCTTGCATAGCTCACATTCAATGAAACACCAAAACCGGTTATATGGACTTTGGATTGATTTCTGGCAATGGGCACCACAGTAATTAAGGGTAGTGCTGAACCATTATATATTTTTCTTTGTTTCTCACAATGACCAATTCAAAACTCAGCTTTTATTTTTTAAACTGCTCTGGAAAAATGAAAACTAAACTCTGATTGGTCGTTATACACAAAGACAGTTTTATTGTTAGATAGTTTTGATAAAGGAGGATTACTATATTTATTTACCATAAAAATTGCTCTTAAGACAAAAAAAAATGTAAAAAACGTCCTTTTAGAGATAGATGCTCTTTAAATAAATAAGGGGATTAACATTTCATTATTGCAAAGGTTCCAATTATTCTATCGTATGACTATTTCCATCAAGTGTGTAATTATAAGGAATACAGAAGTCATTAAGTAGTGACTAATGACCACTACACTGAATAGAAGAGCACACACTCAGAATTCTACAAGGATCATTGACAAATTGTTATGTAGTTCTTCTAGAAATCTCAGCATGGTGGCTCAGTGTTGAGTTAAGTTGCTTTGCGGTTCTATGGTTCTGGGTCGGAATCCAACCAAGGACATCTACATGGAGTATGTACACAGCTGAGTCACATTATGATTTCCATCAGATAATATCCAAAGTTACCGCTGTGTGCAGCACAGACAGCAGCTAGAGTGGCTCAATGAGGTCCTGGTAGGTTGTCACAAGTAACTGGAGCCATGCTGACTGCTGAAGAGTGCGTAGTAGGGATCCAAAGAGCAAACACGATGATTGAAGTGACCCACAGATGCTCAATTGGGTTTAAGTCTGGGGAATTAGGGTCCTAACGTAGAATTTGGAAGGTTTGGTCATGCTCTTCCAACCAATGTTGGAGATTTGTAGATGTGACATTGTCTTGATGGAAGACATCATCTGCTCCAGGGAAGAACAATAACATGAATGGATGTAAATGATCTGCAAGGATGGACCCATGGCCAAACAGGTTGAGAATGGATGAATGAGCCCAGAGGATGCCAAAAAAACATTCCCCAGACAATAGCTCTGCCACCACTAAGTTGTGGTCTTCCAGCAATGGTTGCAGGGTATTTATATTTCATCGGACATGCCAATGCTCATCTGTTTGATGAAGCAGAAAATATGACTCATTAGAGAAGACAATCCTTTTGTAAAAAGTCCAATTCTGATACTGCCGTGAAAATTAATGTCTTTTCTGTCGATGCAACTTCATTAGCACAGGTGCAGTGACCATGCTTCTGCTTCGAGCCCCACACACAGTAGTTTTACTTATCTGTTTTTTTTAGACACATGTATGTGAGCCCCTGGTTTATTTTGGTGATGAGCTTGTCTACGGTAGTGTGTTGGTTCGCCCTCAAGAACCTTTGTAGCCGATGTTCACCTCTCGCATCAATGGCACATGGTGTTTCCATATTTTTCCAAAGTGTGCTTATCACGAATGCCTTATTCATTTGCCCCCTTATGATACACTTTCGCCACAGAAGTATGCAAACAGTCCACTAACTGCAAAAATTCAGAAATACTGCCACTCTTCACCTGAAAGACAATAATCATCCCTTTTTGCCACGATGATAAATCACCCCTTTTACCTATGAAGGGAGAAAGGGATGAGTGTGCAGACAGCCTATCACACACCTTAAATACCCACCAAGCCAGGTCACATGTGATTTCCTTTGTAAGCTACACACTGCAGACGTTGAAAGTAGGAAGTGGTAAAATAATGTGACTTGACTTTGTATGTTTTCCCTGTGTTTGTGTGGGTTTCCTCCCACACTGAAAAAATACATACTGGAAATTTGTATTATGAGCCCCACTGGGGGAAGCGACGCCAACATCTTAAAGCACTTCGGAATATGATGGTGCTATAGATCAGTAATATAATATAAATATTTTACTAACTTATCAACAGAAAAAAGGTGCCCTTCATAGGCAAAACCTGTAAGATGCTAAACATAGGGAATAGAAAGCAAGTGCGAGTATCATGGTTTCAGGTTTCATCAATTTTCAACCGCCTGGCATTTTTGTTGCTTTTTCCAAACCCGACTCATTGTCATTAAAGACCTCATTAGGGAAGTAAATTGTTTCTGCAAGTTGGCATCTTATGATTATACATGCCGTGTGGGTGTTTTCTTAACAACACAACATTACAGCAGCATTTTAACATTGGGGATCAGTATAAACAAATTAAAAAGGAAAAGTATTATGGGGAAAAATGGAAGTTTTTCCATCATGAAGTCATCTATAAGAGAAGAAAAAATGAAGATTTATGTACAGCAGTCCAACAGTCAATATCCCATTTAGACATACACTCTCCATTTGCATACTGCACATATGCTATGGCAATGCAGCTGATGCTGTAAGAGAAGATAATCAGCCTCCTTTTAAAATAGAAGCTGTAAGCACTAAAAAAAAGCATTAAAAAAACATGTTTCTGATTCATTTCACCAACTGTCTCACAGATTTGCTCTGAGAATGTTCTGCTTGTTGTAGATATTGGCCAGGAGAACAATTCTACACATTTTGTGCCATGTTGTGCTCAAAACAGGGCTACTCCAAACAAAATAACAGTGATAATCTAGGCTACACTCAACTATGCTTAAAGGGGTTTTGCCACGATCTAATGTTGACGTGGAATCCTCCAAAATGGGTATTTAATCACTTTTCTAAATATAATCATCAATGTCATCAAAAAAGTGAAGCCTCTGAGAGCTACAGCCTTCTTTACATGCCCATGGTTTCCTGACAGTTTTACTATTAGACATGACCAGGGAGCTACAGGAGCTGATCTTGCCGTGCTATGCGTTGTTGCACTTCTTATCTGATGACAGGGAAATGAATTAGCTTTTGAAGGGACTGGAGAGAAAAGATCCTGGTGTCTTTTGTGTATAGAGAATCCACTGGTTGTAATGTAATTATCTGAGTAAACATGCAGACGCTCACTGGCTCTCCGCTCAGCCCCACTCCCCCCTGCAGACATTCATGAAGGAATGAAAGAAGGCTGCCTGCTGAGCTTATCTTCTCTGCTGAGCAAAATAAGAGGGACGAAATAAAATGCAGTTTCTCCTCTTGTGGAATAAGCAAAACAAGAGTTTGCTCAACTAACATAGACTGAGTAATGAGGAACGTGCATCGTGGAGTAGAGGTGGAAGACATCCACAGAAGTAGGTAACTAGATGTTTGTTATAACACAGAAACACAGACGGCCCCTTTTTTCAAGCCTCAAGAGGGAAGAGGTGTTAGGTAAGGAACTCACTTCTTGGCAAAACCCCTTTAAGTAATTCTGCATTCCACATAATACCTCTCCTAAAGTTATGCACTTGTTCATGTATTTTCATAAAGTTTTCTCTGGGAAGTTCTACATCAGCTGCCCAGAGAAACTCTGGGCAGCTGACAGGAACTCTACAGTTGGTGTGCCTGAACACATAGTTCTGTGTCGAACCCAGAAGATCAGGTGACCGAAGGATTTGGCTTTATTCACCACGGCCTTTGAAGAGGTCCTGCCTCACAATGCTTGCAACATCAGGAATGAAACAGGGATAGACACGATATGAACTGTGGGACAGGAGGAAACTAGACAAAGCACAGCAAAGGATCCTGAGGGATTCAGTTTTACAGGACAAAGAGAAACACCTTTCAAACAGGAATTGCTGCTGCTTCGCTGCAAAAAAAGGGAGGCTACATACAGCACAGATAAAAGCAGAAATCAGCACAGGGCGATGATTCAAAACTCATGTTAGTCGTTTGACCTATACAGCAGGTGAAATAGGTATTGAACACGTCACCAATTTTCTAAGTAAATATATTTCTGTAAGTGCTATTGACGTGAAATTCTCACCAGATGTTGGTAACAGCCCATCCATTCCACATAGACATAGAAATCCTGGAAACCCCAAACATATATGTCCATAGAGTAATAAGTGTGAAAATTGATGAAACGTAGGGAAAGAATACTGAACATGTATTTTACTTAACCCCATAACGACCTACGGTGTATATGAAGCTACCTCCCAGGGCCGCTAAGGGCTTTGCAGGGGATCGCGCCGCGACCCCCCCGCACAGCCGAGCACGGGTGTTAGCGCAAATCGTGTAGCAGTGGCTCCGCCTGCATGGTGAAGTTTTAAACCCATCAGACCCCCGCACCCAAACCTGGCCCGCGGCAATCTGAATTAACGATACCGATCAGTGCCGGTCGCACCGTATCGGACGTCATCGGCACCGGCGCAGCTATGCTGCGTCTCGAACCGAGACGAGCCGGCATTGGTGGTGGGAGCCTTGAGAAGGCGTCACAACACAACCCCTGGCCGTGTTTCCCCACTTCCGTACCGCAGACAGGAAGTGGGGGAAACCGCCATCATTGTACAGCCCTAATGCATTGGCCTATGCAATGCAATTAGTTGGTGGGTTGTATTACCAATCACGCCACCTATTGTCAAGTACCATAGGATGGCCTCACAAATGTAACAGTAAAAAAAATAAATAAAGTTCCTACAAGTACAAAAAAAAAGTATTAAAAAGTTCAAATCACCCCCGCTATTCCTCATATTAACAATAACAAAAATCCATTAAAATAATAAAAAAGTACAATATTTGGAATCGCCGCGTCTGAAAAAATTCCGATTCTAAAAAAATATAACATCATTTATACCCTAACACTGAAACCCCCCCCACCCCCGTAGAAAAAAAAAAATTCGCAACGGCAAATATTGCGTTTTTAGTGTCCATTTTACGTCACTGCGAAAAATTGAGAAAAAAGTGAACAAAAAAGGTCTGCAGATGCATCCAACTGCTAGCGATAAAAAAGTACACTTCACCCGCAAAAAATGCCACCCTCACTGAGACGTCTGAAGGTGTTTAGTACAAAAAAAGTTATTGGACGCCACAATAAATGGCCGCCGTGGCGCAAATTTAAAAAATAGAAAATGTTTTGGAATTTTTTTACGGGTAGCCAAAACAAAACGGAAACCCTACATTATTTGGTAATTGCCGATATGTAACACCTGTAGAAAACAGAATAACACATTATATTTACCGAAGATTGAACGCCGTAAAAGCAAAAACCCACGCAAAACATGGCGAAAATATATTTTTTTATCAAATTGTGCCCCACTTGGAATTTTTGTCGGTTTCCTCAGTCATATCTATAGTATAAGTGAATAACACCGATGAGAAATTACATTCTTGTCCCGGGGCAAAAGTCAAAGCCCTTAATAGTAAGGTACTATGATAGGTGGAAAAATAAAAAAGTTATGGCTTTCAGAAATTGTGAAGAGGGTAAACGAACGTGTCCCACCCAAAAAAAACGCTGGCCCTTAAGGGGTTAAATAACCTTAAGCCTTTTGATTGGTTTGACAGCTTACAAGACGCCACCTCAATCGGAGAAGACTAGTGGCATGCATTGCCTCAGTTTGGGATTTTGATCCATGTCTTTTCACACAAACCCTCTTCAAATCCTGAAGGTTTCATGAACTCTGAGCTTTAGTTACTCCCATAGATTTTCTATTGGATTCAGGTGAGGTGATGGACTGGGCAATTCCAGCAGCTTTATTTTCTTTCTCTGAAACCAATTGAGAGTTCCCTTGTCTTGTTTTGGGATCATTGTCTTGCTGAAATGTACACCCTTGTTTAATCTTCATCATCCTGTATATGCAGTAAATTTTTATTAATGAATGTCTCGTACATTTGTCCATTCATCCTTCCTACAGTTATATGAAGTTTGCCAATGCCATATGCTGAAAAACAGCCCAACACTGTGATGTTCCACCTCCAGAGCTCACTCTTGGTATGGTGTTTTGGGGTAATATGCTGAGCCTTTTGATCTCCAAACATGATGTGTATTACAACATCCAAAAACTTCAATTTTGTCTACATCTAGTCAGACTATATTGCTTCCAAATAGTTTTCACACTTGTCTAAAGGTTGTTGAGCAAGCTTTAAACACACTTGAACATGCATTTTGTTCAGCTATGGAGTCTTGCATGGTGAGCATGTAAACAAGCCACGGAAGTTGAGTGCATTACTTAATATTTTCTTTGAACTAATTATTCCCTTGCTCTTGGACACTCCTCGATAATTAGTACATTTCTCTCTGTCTGCATCTTCCTGGGAGACAAACCTGGCTGTGGTCGATTTATGGAACAATTATGTCCTTTTCACTTTTGGATCATGTCTCCAACCTTTAGTAGTTTAGAAATTCTTCTGTAACTGATGCCATCAGTATGTTTTGCAACAATAAGGTTGCAAAGGTCTTGAGAGAGTTTACTGGTTTTACCCATCATAAGAGGTTTTCCTAGTGTTGTTCGGGCCCATGGTAATGTGCACACCTTTTATGTATGCCAGAAGATGCGCAGGAGTTGCTTTCAAGGTACTGATAAATTTCAGCTGGTGTCATGACTTTCCATGGCTTTTTGCATCTCTCTTTCTTCATTTGTTCAATACTTTTTCTCTGTGACATTTCTCATTATTACACATAATTTAATTTATATATATTTGCATTTGTGGTATGTATGGGGTATTACCGACATCTAGTGAGAATTTCATGTCACTATTACCCTTAGAAATATATTTACTTAGAAAATTGGTGACATATTTAATATTTATTTCATCTGCTGTAAAGTTTTGTATTATTATTTTCTGATTCACCAGACAACCCCTCTGAGCCAACTCAAGGATTCTGATACAAATTCAAGATCAGATTTCTAGTGTCCTGACAGAGGTTTACATAGTGGGGTTAGATTTTAACTACTTGCCGACCGCCAATAGACTTTAAGGGCGACATGTATGATTTTCGGCGTTTAAATGCCAATTTTTATGCGCATAATATTAGTATAGAAGGCGCCCGATTTATGAACCCCCTCTACTAGTCTCGGTACATAATATCATTGCTCATTCTAGCGCATAAACTCAATTCCTGGCTCAGCGTAAAAACCATTTAAAAAGTGTAATACCTGTTCCACCCACCAGTAATGTGCGCTAGTATAAAAATTTTTTTCCATAATCGAAGCATAAATCTATAGCTTTCGAGTTCACGGTTCTAGTGTCACCCCGCCTCCAGCACTCCCCCTGAAAGTCAGGCGCATGTACAAAGTACCGCTTGTCACCCCAGTAGATACGCGCAGATACTGGCGTTTGGGAGGCTTTAAACTATTGTGAACAGGCTGCCTCTGATGTCGGGCTGAAAAGGCGTCAGACTTCTGGCGAAGCCCTGTTCATACATGTCGCCCATAGTGTCCAGGAGGTGGCTATATATCTCTGCACGAACATTCTGGAATGTGCTGTACTAAATATACAGCTGCATGGGTGGAGAGCTGGATGTTGGCAATAGCTGGGCTCTCCACTTGCCTTCAGCTTCCTTCTTCTTGACAACTGTAAGAACTGCTTGGTCTTATCAGACCCAGATCAGTTCTGCAGTAAGGGGATGTATTTCACCTATAACTGGGGCTAGTACATCAGCTCCAATTACAGTGAAAATCAAAACCTTAAACCATATAAAAGTTTATATAACCGATCTTTAATGTCCGAGATGGAAAAGTGACACACTTACAAAACTTACCTCAATGCCACTTTTGCTGTTAAGTTTTTTTAAATTATTTTCGCTCATAATAAAAAAAAAGTTAACAACAGTATGCTTTGCATTTCAGTAGCCCATTTTAAACTGAGACACAACAGATTGTCATTATTTTCTTTTTCTGTGCAGAAAAGTATGTTCTGGCCTCCCGTGGGTGGATGGGGGCCTATGGATAAGTTTAGTATAACAGGCCTGCACAGAAAAAAACAATGACATTAACATAGCCTTCATGGTATGCTTGCTACACTATAAGGGTTTATAGTTATTTTTACACAGATTTCGGATTTTGAAAACTGAAAAACCAATTGCCAACCATCCCCATAGACCTCAATAGAAAATCCGGGCTGTAGTCTACACAGCTCAGATTTTCTGATGGTCAGATTTCAAAACTGCCGTTTTTCAGATTATTGTACTATCCAATTGATTGGGATGGCCGAAATCTGAAAACTGTTACCAAATACAGCACAAAAAAAATTCTAATTCAGAATACAACCCGTATTCGCCACCGGCCATGTTATGTCAGTTATAACCTTTCATTATATGTATAAATATATCATAGGTCAATATATAGATCTTTCCCATGAGCTATGTATACCCAGGAATGTATCTAGAATAAGGGGGGGGCATCCTCTACGTCTAGAGGAAATCAGTTTTCTACATAGAAAGGGATTCTTTACTGTAAGAGCAGCGAGACTGTGTAAGTCCCTGCCAAAGGAACTTGTCATAGTGAATTCACTAAAAGAGTTCAGAAGTGGTATGGATGTATTTCTAGGGCAAATTTGTGTCTAACTCAGGCCCGTGGGCCAAATCTGGCACACAGTGTAATTATATTTGGCCTGTGAGTAATGTCCAGGCAATGTACAAAAGAGAAGAGAAGCCAGTAGTGGTCCTTACACTGCTCTCACTCAACCCCTACTACCTGTATACAGCAAAGAAGAGACCAAGGGGCAGGAGAAACAACAGTGGGACGACTGATAAGGCGCAAGATGGCAGCTGATTAGAAAGGGCCACCGCATCTCTGCAGGTAGCAGGGTACTCCAAGCAGAGACGCTGCGCCATGCAGTAGATAAGACGCACTATGTAGATCACATTGAGTTGACTGATTGCGGTCAGTACAAATAGAGTTGATACTGGATTGTTTCTTTGGCCCAGGACATAAAATAGTTAGGGAGACAGCACTTGGGGCAAAAAACCAGGGTTCTGTCATGCCACAGCAATACAGAAGGGGATGAGCAGCAGGACATTTTGGGTATGTGCACACGGCGTAATTGCGGTGCGCATTTCGACGCGTATTTGCACTCTAATAAGCACTAAATGCGCACCTCAATTACGGTAATTCATAGCTCTTATAGAGAACTATGAATTACGCCTCGTCTCCAAGGTGTACAATCCGATCATATTCTACGCCGGGGCAGAGAAGTGACAGGTCAATTGTTTGTGGCACTTACGCGGCGCCGACAATGCATGCGAATGGGGCTGGCACCCGGTACTTTTGAAGTATGCGCGTACTTCCAAAACCCCCGGCGTATTGCGGCACGTACAGTATGCGTCTCAGTATGCCGTGTGAACATACCCATTTGGTCTTCTACATAAAACACATACAGCTGCACAGTATCTATTAGTCCTCAGTCTTGATCAGTGACAGATGCAGTCCTGAAGACTATTAACCTGTTTTTGATCAGGCTGCAAAAACGTCATCAATTGTAGACATTTTTTCAATAAATATCAGGGTTGGCCAGCGACTCTAAGTTTTTAATTTTGTCCCACTGTGAATTTGAGCTTGACACTTCTAGAGTGTAATAATATATCAAGTTATAGGGAGTAGGATTCTGTACACTGATCATTGATCCAGAGATCTATTCTGATTTTTTCTCCAAAATGGGGACAATTGGCTTCTACCTCATGGGGGGTTTTTGCCTTCCTCCGGATCAGCACTATAGCACAATAGGCTGAACTGGACGGACGTCTGTCTTTTTTCAGCCTTTCAAACTATGTAACTATGGACCACTCCCACTACTCAAAATCCATGGCTATTTTTGGTTTCTTTTTTGCCACGTATAAGAGTGTAATATTGTGCTCTAAAACATGAAGGAAGGCAAGTGACAGAAATGTGATACAAGCCATAGTTTTTGTCATAGATAAAACCAAATTGCAGATAACATGAATAATTAAACATCTACATATATGTGGAAACCATTAAACATTAAGACTACACATCCCATAGTAGCAAGGCTGAAAAGAAAAACCTATAAATACCATCATGAATTTCAGCTCTTCGTTTTCCTATGCACTTCTATCGTCAGACAGTGCATCTGAGTCATAGTTTTGCTCTTCTAGAAAATGGGTCAGCAGAGTTATCAAAGTGTCTACATGGTTTAGTGCAAAACCTTTATTTTTATGACATCTGCACGAAGGCCACAATGTGCTGCATTCACAGCAGAACCCACGGCTCCAGGAAAGTGCAACGCTGCAGGAGGCAGAAAAGGGGTGCACAACAACAACAACTGAATACAATGAGGCAGAATTAAACCCAACACAGAAGGAAAGTGTCACCCTAGTGAATAGCAACCAATTAGATTTCAGCACTCACTCTTCTGTAGCCTTTCTTGGTAAAATAAAGCTGCAGTCTGATTGGCTGCTACGGACCACCACTTCTCTCTCCCTTTGTACTAGTTTTAATAAATCTCCCCCAACGAATAGTTAAAACTGATAATTTGAATCTGTTGCCCAAAAAATTCACTCAGTTTAACACATTTTGCAGGTAATGTCTGCTCCTATGACAAATTAGCACAGGGGTGTACAAAATGTAGCCCCCAGTAACCATCTGTGCGGACCCAAGCGATAAGAACACAAACATGCTTTGTCTCTGTTCTCATACTGCAGACAGTTTCATCTTCTGATATCTAAATTCAACTTATGGCACTATTATAGTTGGCACTGTATGGCTGGCACTGTTACAGAGGGCATTGTGTGGCTGGCACGGTTATGGTGAGCACTGTATCGCTGGCACGGTTATGGTGGCTACTGTATCGCTGGCACGGTTATGGTGGGTACTGTGTGGCTGCAACAGTTATATTGGGAACTGTGTAGCTGGTATTGATGTAAGGCACTGTGTGGTTGGCACTGTTATGGAGGACATTGTGTGGCTGGCACTGTTATGGAGGGCACTGTGTGGCTGGCACTGTTATGGAGGGCACTGTGTGGTTGGCACTGTTGTGGTGGGCAGGGTTAGGTTGAGTATGGTATGGAGGGAACTGTTACAGAGGGCATTGTGTGGCTGGCACTGTTACAGAGGGCAATGTGTGGCTGGCACAGTTATGGCGGGCACCGTGTGGCTGGCACGGTTATGGTGGGTACTGTGTGGCTGCAACAGTTATATTGGGCATTGTGTGGCTGGCAATTTTATGGAGGGAACTGTGTAGCTGGCACTGATGTAGGGTACTGTGTGGCTGGCACTGTTATGGAGGCACTGTTATGGTGAGTATTGTATGAATGGCACTGTTTGTCTGGCACAGTTATGGTGAGCACTGTATGGAAGGTACTGTGTGGCTGACACAGCTATGGTGGGCACTGTGTGGCTGACACTATAGAGTAATATATACCATTTTAAGCAACCTAAATAAGCAATACAATGAAAACTGTTTTTTTTTCATTATCTTTGGATATCATTTCTAAAAGCAATCATGGCAGATGTACAAAAAATACCATAAAATTGTTTGAGATTCCAGAGAAGAGATGAGTTGTAGAGGTGACCATTTCTGTAATCCTCCAATAACTACAATGAAAATAGTCGCCTGATATCATCTTTCCAGAGCATCAGGCAAGGGACCCCCATTCTGAACTCTGGCAGTCCCTAAGGTGGAGCCAAGACCACTCAGTCATTTTTGGTATTGAGAATTGAAGTGCCATAAAGGTCTCAGATGGGGAATACCCTTCTAAGATTTATTGTGGCCCCTGGGAGAGGTACAATAGACCAATGTGGCCCTTGGATCAGGAAATGCTGTCCTTTTAAAAATAAAAATTCCCCTTCTACGTACACCAAATCACAATATCTTGTTGCCTTTTGCACTGCAGTGAGCCAGTCCTGGAGGCAGGGGCGTAGCTATAGGGGGTGCAGCAGTAGCAGTGGCTACCGGCCCTGCAGCCTGAGGAGGCCCAAAAGCCCTCTGCCATATAAGAAGAAACCAGTATTGTAAATGGCACATGGTAACTGGGGGCCCCCATTTCATTTTTTGCACTAAGTCCCAAGAGCTTGAAGTTACGCCTCTGCTTGGAGGATTTACAATATTGGTCAATTTCCAAGCTGTTCCCATGCATCTCTGTGCATAAACCTTATGGAGCATTAATCTCATTCTCCACCAGTTACATTCATCCTTGTGCGAGTACTGTGTGTTTTAGTATTGAATAGGTTTTTTGCATTGATTTTTACACCGATTAGAAGATTCTAGAAAAAGGTGGAGCTTTTCTAGAGATCAAAGTGATAAGAAGGTCATTAACTTTGGTCAGCTTAGTAAAACACAGAGGGCCAAATGTTTGAAAACTGTCTTGGTCTAAGACTCTTTTTGTTGCCTTTATCAACCAATCAGAGCTCCCTTTTCATTTCATATAGTGCTCTGGAAAAATGAGACGCGCACTCTGGTTGCTATGGGCAACAAAGAAAATCTTAGACCAAGACAATTTTCATACATGTCCCCTAGAATCTTTATAATGGCTGGAGAAGTGGATGCTCTAGACCACTGCAAGCAGTGTATAAGACCGCAAGGGAGGGAACTTTAAGTAGGTCCCAGTGTTCACCAGAGCCCAAGGCAGGTTGGGCTTGCTGCGGCGGGAGTCCTACCAGGTCACTAGCCCTGACGTGACTTGCTTGCGGTGGCAGCTGAGGTGTAGCAAGGTACAGAATAATTAGGCGACTCATAGTCAGGGACAGACAGGAAGGTCAGGACATGTGGCACTGGATCCTGGGTGAGGGACGGAGGCAGCTGGTACAGTACATGGTAAGGCAACAAAACAACTTCAGGAATGCTTTCTCAGTAGGCAAAATGCACTAAAGATCCAGCAAGGGAGAAGAAGGGACAAGGTTAAATAGGGTCAGCATCTGGCGATCGCCAATGACCGGTGCACTGGCCCTTTGAATATAACAGAGCCGAAGTGCATGCACCGGAAGGCAGGGACATCCACTGGAACACGGACAGGTGAGTAGGAGCGGGATAGAGCAGAGGAGTGAGCTTGCCCATGGCCCAACATGTGGGTCGGTGCGTCTGTAACCTAGTGTGAGGGTCGCAGGAGCACCCGTGACAATCTCAACGTCTACCCGAACACAGATAAATTAATTTTTGTACCATTCAGCTTAATTAGAAATGTTTAATAGAATGCTCGTCATGTCCGAGCCACAGCATATGCAATTTATTGTAGCCCATAATACATGTTCTTCACACTAACTGCATCATACTGGAATCACAGAACAGCACAAAACTGAAAATGTATACACAATTTAAAATTGTATATTTTCGAAATGTACACGGATCACTCGTCCTACAGTTGGGGAAAAAGGTTATCAGTCTTTTCAACGCTAAATATATAGCAGACAAAAACAAAAAAGGGGGGGCTTTTGCATGAAAATCTTACGTTGATGCAGACGCAGATACAGCTCTAAAATACAATCATCCCTTGTACAACAATGGACAAAATATAAAGGCCGCATCTGATTACTTCCCAAACTTTTTTTTATATTCAAGGGACGGAGAGAAAATTATAAACCTTTTATCATAAATGTTTGATCTCCTCCTCCATGGTTCATTTTAATTTAGGTGAAGAAAGGAATTCTGGTTTGGTTCAATAGATTCACAGTGCAGCTCTTTTTGGGCTGATGGACAAACATTTAAGCTGTCCTTTAATTAAAGGGTTGTCCGTCTCCCCCTTTTTAAACTAAATTATGTAGCGAAAGATGGAAAAAACACCAAAAAAACAAAACAGACAATACTTGCCTCTGATGCGCCACCTTTCCAGTAATGTGCATCCTGGTCCTCTCCACTTTTTTCTGTTTTTCCAGCTTCGGCTTAAGGGACATCAATCAGCCCTTTTAGGTTGGAGCGGTCAGATGGCATTGCCCAACATCACCACTCTGAACCTCGACTTCTGAATGGTGATTACGGGCTGTGGCATGTGACCACTGCAGCCAATCACAGACGCTCCATTTGGCCAAAAATGGGAAAAAACAGAAGATGGGGGAGAGGAAGGGGGGAAAAATTACTGTAAAGATGGCATAAAAAAAGTCGTATGTTTTTTTTTTTTAACACCTACTACATAATTAAGCCTAAAAAAGAGGAGGTGGACAACCCTTTTAAACTACAAATACTATGTATGGCATCTAAATGCTGGGACTAGACTCAACAATTTCAGTAAAACTTTCAAATTTATGGTTACAAAAGCAATACCCTTCAATCAGATCACATAAGTATTGTACATACTCATAGAAGTGCATGTGCTCTCAATTTGTCCAGAGTTAAAACTCCCCACTAAGGCACCAGCTTTTTTTTTGTAAATGTTATAACTTAAAGGGGTATTCTCACCATGCTGTTTCACAGAGCCTGCTATTCACAGCCAGCTTCAGGCTCACACCTCCCGCTTAGGAATGTGGGTGGCTCTGCAGCAGTGACCGGCAAATCAGCTCTGCTATTCCTAGCTGAGCCTGTTAGGCAATGTTCACACGGCTTATTGCCGACGTAATTTCGGGGACGGATTTTGCCCCGCAATTACGCCGGCTGCTGTGCAGCGGGGGCGGGGTGGGGGGCCGGAAACTCGCCGCCCCATAGACACTCATTATTCACGGCGCGTTACAGCCGTAAATAATTGTGCATGTTCATTTTCTCCCCCCTCGGTGTTATTCGCCGAGCGGGAGAAGAGACGGATCCATAGTTCTCCATGAGAACTGTGGATTACTGTAATGACTGGGACAGATTTCAGCCATATTGCAGCGCAAATACGGCGCGCAGTACGGCTGTAATCCGTCCCAGAATAAGCCATGCGAACGAGGCCTTAGAAGGATAATGGTCTAAATAACAGAACAGAAGGCAACAGAGCACTAAAGGGTTAAAGTTTGTTGTTAATAAATATAAACAAGCTCCTATACTGCTGTTCAGATACATCAGGGAGTGAAGCCACCATTAAGGCCAGGGCTAATAGAACTGAGAGAGGGGGTCAGTAACCTTGAGAAGCTTGTGTACATATGCAGGAGATGCAAACTGCTCTAGCTTTGAAAGGAAGCAAAATAAACTTTAATAAACCTTAGCTTAAGGCACAAAGGGAAAGGTAAATAATCAATGTAGTGAAGGTGTTTGTCCTTCCTTACAGTGTTTCTAGGGAATCATAGCTTTGTATGGTGGAGTGAGAGGTTAATATTACAAGATTTATGATACAGATCTCTTAAAGAAAAATATTAGAACACAGTTGGCAGTGG
The DNA here is from genome assembly GCA_025379985.1 of Phyllomedusa bahiana. Classification (NCBI taxonomy): domain Eukaryota; kingdom Metazoa; phylum Chordata; class Amphibia; order Anura; family Hylidae; genus Phyllomedusa; species Phyllomedusa bahiana. Next base: position 21,484 of record JAODAL010011533.1, read on the forward strand.
CAGCCGCAACTTTTAAACTAAAGTTTTGTCCAGTTTATTTAAAAACTAAACAATAAGCTACTGGTGCCCAATAAAAGAAAACCTGTCCTCACCTTTCTCCTCAACTCTGTTCCAGTGCTGACTCTGCCCAGTGTTCTGTTTACTTTCTATCTTCCGAAAAAAACGTCGCCGCCGATTGCCAAAAGCTGTCATGTACCAATCCCTTACATCACCGTTTAGGAAGTGAACAGCTCTGAATGGTGATATAAATAGAAACATATGACCGCTGCAGACAACCAGCAGCTCAAGCGGTGATGTTTCGTTTGGAAACAGAAGACCGTGTAGAGCCAGCAATACAACAGAGGTATGGAGGAAGACAAATATAGGTTTTTTATTTTTTTATTTTACTGGGCACCAGTAGCTTATAATTTAAATTTTAGATGCATTGTTAAAGGGGTTTTGCCACGATGTAATGTTGATGTGGGATCCTCCAAAATGGGTTTTTAATCACTTTTCTAAATATATGTGATTACAAAATTTGCTACAGCCTTCCTTACATGCCCTTGGTTACTTCAAAGCTTCTATTAGATACGGCCTGACAGGAGCTGCTGGACGGGCTTGCGCAGAGAGAGCTTCTTATCTGATGAGACTGAGCTGCAGAAGCTTTTAAGGCACTGGGTAGCAATATGTTTTCTTTTGTATACAGAATAAACTAGTTGTAGTGTTATTAGATACCTGCTTTATCTGATGACAGACAACATGAAGAAGCTTTCAAGCTGCTGTGTAGAATAGGTGTTCTCTTTTGTATATAGAATCCACAAGTTATAGTTTGCTTATTTCAGTGAACATGTCACAGGAGCAGCAGCTTATGCAGCTCGTTCTCTGGCTGTGTGTGTCTCTCTCTCTTTCAGCTCCGTGATTTGTTTACATTACATTAGCATCTTAGCAGATAAGGCTCCTCCTGAAGTGCAGTCTGAGGCTGTCTTGCTGTATTGACAATCCACTCTTGTACCGTTTATTATTTCACTTAAGTTTTGAGATGCTCCCTTGGATTCCTCATCTCACTCCACCTCACTCCCCCTCCCTCTCTCCCCTGCAGCTTCATGACCCAGCGTGATTTGTTGACATTCTGCCTGTACTAAGGAGAGACCTACCTAAATGGTCTCTTGGCAAATCCCCTTTAAAGTCCTTTAAGACCAGAAGCTGCCTGATATAGACATGAGTGTTGAAAACCTGTAACACTATTGCAACACTAGAGAGGGCTAGATTAAAGGGGTGTTTCCACGAAGCAACCTTTGTACTACAAAGGTTGGCTCTCGGCTAACTGCGAAACGACAGTGCATGTGAATGAGGAGGGAAGAGTTTGCCACCATCCTCCTCATTTACTTCTATGGGAGGTCCTGAAGATAGCCGAATATGTGAGCTCAGCTATCTTCAGAAGCTTCCGTAGAAGTGAATGGAGAAAGGCGACGTAGAGTGGACTTTACTTCATCGAAACACTCCTAAAAGGTTATTTGGTGCTTGATGCCAGTCGAGGAAGGTGTAGTGGAACTGTATAAAAATAAATAAATATATATATATACACACACACACATATATATATATATATATATATATATACACATATATATATATATATATATATATACAACACACAAAATATATATATATATATAATATATATATATATATATATATAATACACACACCCCACACATATATATATATACACACATATATATATACAACACTATATATATATATTATACACACACATAAATATATACCACACATAATATATATATATACACACATATAATACCCCACATATATATACACACATATATATACACACTATATATATATATATATATATATATATATATATTATATGTGTGTGTGTGTGTGAGTGTGTGTATATATACCCTGCTGTGGGTATAAAGTTCAAGAAGGCTTGGGGTTTTTATGGAGAGGAGCCATTGGTGGTCTGTGTTAAGTGATGGTGTACCTCAGCTGCAATTGTGACTGGCTCTGTGGAAATTTTCTCAGAGACTCAGGAGTTGGTGAATAGCCATAGAGAAGAAGTGGATGGGCCAGCTAAGGAAAGTATCTTGTGTAATGATGGACTGATGGACCTTCAGCCTGAAAGTGAGAGAGGTCAGTTCTGAGACTGCATGGTATCTTCAGTCCTGGGGCTGAACAGTGATATCACACATTGACTGTGGCCTGTTTGATATCTATAGCCATGTGGGAAGTCATATTAATGCCTTTGTGGATTGTATGAGCAAAACCCTAGTGTAGAAGTTCAGCATAAGCTCTCCTCTTTGCGGCTGCTGATCAGTCTATAACTTTCATCTGGGTCTTTTAAGTTATTTTGTAATAAAAAAACATTATTTACAATTATTCATCAAAAACATGCGTACATTATACGGAGACACAGTTCGGCACAGCACACAGTACAGTAAATATCACATGCATACTTTGAAGTACACGAGCATAAACAGCAAAGTCAAGAACCCTACTATACACCTTGTACATTGCACTACATCAGTATTCTAATGAACATAACATAATAGCATCACATTACCTTGATGCATATCCACAACCTGTTTGAAAGCAACTGAAGTTAAAAAATATTTGGTTTGGTTTTAATGTTAGAGGTAAATAATCAAATATCACATATCTGTTAGTGGCAAAAGTCTGTGAACCTTTGGTTTTAGTTTCTGGTATGACCCATTGTTCAGCAATAACAAAATCTTAGTTATGAGTCCTGCACATCAGCTTGGAGGATTATTAGCCCATTCATCCATACAAAACAACTTCAGCTCTGTTATGTTGATGAGTTTCCTCCAATGAACTGATCACTTTAGATCCTTCTACATTAGGTCAGGACATTGACTTGGTCTTTCCAAAACTTTGACGTTATTCTTCTTTAACTATTCTTTGTCTTTTTTCAGCCTTGTAAACTATATACCAGACGTCCATCCAGTTCAGCCTATTGTGCTATAGGTAGCAGGATGTTTGTGCTTAGGGTCTTAAGAATCCTCTCACGAATGGATGTCCTGACATTTCCCTTTAGAATTTGCTGGTATAATTTAGAATTCATTGGTCCATCAATGATTGCAAGCCACCCTGGTCCAGATGCAGCAAAGCAGGCCAAAGCCATGTCACCACCACCACTGTGTATCACAGATGGTAGGAGTTTTTTATGCTGGAATGCAATGCAGAGCAAGGGGTACTATATCACAAAAAAACAACAAATAAATAATTCCTGGATTAACCAAATATTAACAATAAATTCAAATATAAGTCACACAGGATATCAAAAAATATTAAATATTTTTTGATGAATTTATCTTCAAAAGTACTAACATACATTAAATACGTTCATAAAATAGGAGAGGTATACATATACACAAGGGAAGGTTAAATCATGATTAATCCATAAAAAGTGTCTCACAAAAAAATGATATACAGCACAATAACAGACTGATACATCTATGTATTAAATGGTATCAGAAACGCTAAAAAAATTTCATACAAAAAGTTTTTTTATGTATAATAAGGCAAAATGCCAGTGAATCAAAACAGTGCACCACTGTAAAACAAATACAATATATACGTGATTTAACATCTGCACTAAAGAGAAAATAAAGTGCAAATAAGGTGCTCCAATAAAGAAAAACAACAAATAATTCCTGGATTAACCAAATATTAACAATAAATCCAAATATAATCCACACAGGATATTAAAAAATATAAAATATGAAATAACTGTTATTGATTAATGTAGGTTTGTCTAGTTTTTTTTTAAGATGAATTAAATATGATCATAAAATAGGAGAGGTATACATATACACAAGGAAGGTTAAATCATGATCAATCCATAAAAAGCGTATTACAAAAAAATGATATACAACATAATAACAGATTGATACATCTATGAATTCAATGGTATCAAACTCAAAAAAACTTTTTGTATGAAATGTATTTAATGTATAAGGCAAAGTGCCAGTGAATCAAAACAGTGCACCACCATAAAACAAATACAATATATATGTGAGTTAACATCTGCACTAAAGAGAACATAAGGTGCGAATAAGGTGCTCCAATAAAGAATAAAATCACATAGATGAATCAACTGTGATACCATAAGTAAACAATATAAACATAAAGTAAAGCATATGACAACCAGTTACCCAAGTGAAAAATGTCAGATAGGATTTCCTATACTATAGTCAGTGAGGTTAAAAAGAAATCCAAGCTAGCCTCTAAGCAACTAAAGCACTTTCTCACAATAATAATAATAATAATAATGTTCATGAGTTTATCACTAGGAGGACATGGAACAACAATGATATACATGGCAGGATTGAAAGGAAAAGCAGGGCTGTGGAGTCGGCAAGCCAAAGCCCCGACTCTGACTCCTCAAATTCCCAAACCTCCGACCCCTGACTCCCTCATACATAGCGCATGTTTAAGTGATAACTTTACTGTAGTAAAATGGTAACATCAGGCTGTTTATCACCTTATGATACAATAATCAAGCTATTTAGATAGAACAGACATTGACAAGCAAAAGGGTAGCAATGTTTTGATCTTTTGAACACTTGTGGGTAGAGTTGAAGAAAAAGCTGTATTTGTATCCAAGTCCAGTCTGCACCAACATTGGGAATGTGTAGAAAGGAACCGGGATCAGATTTTGGTAAAGACTGCTTGAATCTGATTCAGAGCCCAGAAGAATTCAGGCAGTATTGAAAACCAAAGGTGGATTTCCCAAATACTAACAAACTAATAAAAATTTACATTTTGATTTTTAGGAGCAAAACAGTAACAATGCAGTTACAGGAAAGAATCTGCAGAACTAAGCAGATGCTAAATACTTGCAAGTCAAATTTATGTATAAGATATGTAAGATGACTGTATATAAAATTACAGTAGCCTCATGTGCAAAGCTGTAGTGGATGGTGAGATATGGAGAATGAAAGTCACAAGTTCAAAACAATGTTACAATTTTGCTTGTCAGTGTAAAATATATTTATTGGATATGACTTTAGAACATAAAAAATTGTAAATTTGCAAAACACTGCAGGAATATTTGTGGAGTCTCTGAATTTGTTCTGAGAAATAGTATTGCCTCCACCAGATCCTATACATGACCTCACATCTGATCTCATTATTTCCAGGCTAGAGAACAGCCTCTCTACACTAACTTGGGTTGGGGGCAAAGCGGTGACCACAGGGGCAACATCTCTAACAATGTCAGGGTATTATGGAATTGCCTCAGCCACAATCAGTTTTGATGAATGGTTGATCTTCTACTTCTTTGAAAGCAGGTGAAAAATTTTGCTGAAATCTGTTTGTCATGGGAGCGGAATCTTTTCCCCTGGAGCAGCACTTTGCCTGCTCCATGTCATCAATTACACTCCTCATGTGATGAGGCTGAAGATATGGGTGGACCAAACTCCTCTTGCTCTTTGCACTGCATCAAACTAACTGGACCAACTTATTATATATTTTGGGAGTCAGAGTTGGTCCATTTTATGACGACTCCGACTCCTGCAAAATAGGCACCGACTCCAACTCCACAGCCCTGAAAAAAGCTGCTGCTCTCCAAAAAAACATTGCTGCCCATCTGCAGTTTGCGAAGGATCATCTGGACAAGACAGAAGGCTACTGAAACAATATTTTTTTGACAGTAAAGAACAAAATAGAGATATATGAGAGACTTGCTGAATAAAAAACTTTGAAGGAATGGTTAAGGATAAGTAAAGTTAAAGTTTTGCAACCTTAATCCAATAGAAATGTTGCACAGGGTTGTGAGGCGAGCAGTTCATGCAAGAAAACCGACCAACAGAGGTAAAGCTGTTGTGCACAGAGGAATGGGCTAAAATTCTCCCAAGCCGATGTGCAGGGACAAATCAACAATTTAGAAGAAATGTTGTTTCCAGCACTCCTCCTACGTAAAAATGTATTATTTATTCCATCCAAAAAATATTAAAATCCAGATGACACAGGGTCAGGACACAAGCACATACGCTGACACGTTTCAAACAAATAGTTCTTTGTCAAACAATTACCAGAAACATTTAGATGCAGTTACTGCTGGACAAAAGGTTTATAACAGATAATGAAAGCAACAACTCACATCCTTTTTTTAAAATAAATAACCAAGTCTAATATTTTTGACTCGTTAGATTTGCTTCTCTTTATTTACTTTTAGGACTTGAAAATCAAGTATAGTTCGGTCAAATGCATGCAGAATTCCAGAAAATTCTGATCGTATTACAAACTTTCAAGCATCACTGTATATACTTTACCAGGAAAATAAAATTCAAAATTCTAAATAAGTCTACAAAGTCTGCAGCAGGAGGTACCACATTTGTAAATAATCATCTATTATGCCCCGTTCACACGGCTTATTTTAGGACGGATTTCGGTCCGTAATTACACGCCGTACTGCGCTGTAATACGGCTGTAATCCATCCCAGGCATTACGGTAATCCATAGTTCTCTATGAGAACTGTGGATTACGGCTCCTCTCCCTGCGCGTGAAATACGCCGAGCGGGGAGAAAGTGACATGCACATTATCCCGGCGGGATACACGCCGTGGATAATGGCTGTATATGGGGCCGGCTAGATGCCGCCCCCGCCCCGCCCCATACACACGCCGTAATTGCGGGCGAAATCCATCCCGCAATTATGGCGTGTATAAGCCGTGTGAACATCGCCTTAGGGTACATCCACACAACATAGACAAGATACCGGTCGGATTCTGTCTTAAGAATCCAGCTGGTATTTTGTCTTTTGCATGGTTTTAGGGGACGGTTTTGTCCACGGTTTGTGGATTCGCCCGCCCCCCTCAACCATTGAAATTCACATCATCAGCTCGAAAACCGAATGGAAGATTGAGCATGTTCTATGTTTTTCAAAGCGCCGGCGGTGTAAAGATCCACCCGACTGGAAAGTGTAGACAACTGTAGCGGATTTTCTATCAAAGTCTATGTGGATGGTTGACAGTTGGTTTTCAAATCCGTCTGAAAACCTTGCCGTGTGGACATACCCTTAGGCCCTGTTCACACGACGGATTTGAACGAGGTTATGGCCGAGGGTTCCGACATGGTTTCTGCGGCCAAAACCAAGTCCAAATTGTGCCCAGTTTATTAACATGGTTTCCTATGGGAAACTGCATTAATATTCAAACGCCGCGGGTTTGGCGCGCGTGTTTGAGAACTCTCATGTCAATTCTTGACAGGGAGTCCTCAGCGCGGCGGCCGCGCGGTGCTGTTGCGGGTGTCGCCACGGGCGGTGCGCGGCTGGGCCGCAGCTGGCGGCATGGTTTTCCCCCTGCCTACTAATTTGCATGGGGCAAGCCGCTCCCCCAAACCACGGCCCACTTGCGCTGCGACCACGCCAAAAGCCCGCGCCGCAAACCTGCGTCGGGAGAGGTGAGTTTGCGGTGAGGTTAGGACGAGGCTTGGCCACGGGAACCGTGGTGAAAGCCGCGGCCAAGCCCGCCGTGTGAACGAGGCCTTGGTGTGTAAATTCCTGGCTTTCTACAGTATTTACACCAAGGACTGATTTTCTCTTTTTTGCATGTAAGATGCTAGTTACTAACTAGTTACCAAGTCTAAGGCGAAATGTTTTTATTTATGGAGAGAAGCAAGCTGGTGTATAGGGTATTATAGGGTATTATTTGCCATACAATGCTCCCTGGGCAACACCCCCTCCCACCCAAAAGAAAAAAACAGTACCAACCAGCTATTACCAGTATCGGTTCTATATTTTGAAAAGTGAATGCATGACAGTTATATCCCGTGATTGTAGCTGTTCACATTCATATAGGTTAATGTGGAATTTAGATTGTGAACTCTACTGTAGACAGAAACCAATGTGAATGATGACAATTTCTGTACAGTGCTGTGGGATATAACAAGGATATATAAACCAATAAAATTAATGAATAAAACCAGTACTAATCTCTGCGCACAAACTTCCAATCCTGCTGTTATCCCCACTGAGCCATTTAATGCCCCCTACAAAGTATTAGTGTCCCCTTTAGAGAATTATGCAAGTCTTGTATACATATGCCCTTGCTGTAGGAAGCACACGCAGGTTCCTTAATTTTGCTAAACGACGGTATCCATTATGTTTTGTAGCTAATGCTCCCAATAAAACACCAGGCATAGCTGTTCTAATAGCCCTTTGAAGCCTGTTATTGGTGCCCATGGTTGTGAGGGATGTTCAAGGACACTTTCATGTACTGTTTGGTTTTCCTGGGGATTTAGGTTTGATACACAGCCCCAGTTCTGTTCAGTATTCCTTTGTTTTCTAACCTCTCACACCTCTCCTGTCTTTAGGATGCAGCACCACTTCTACGTGGCAATTTTAATATGCTATTTGCTAATGCTAATATGCTATGCTATTTTCTGACCATAGGGACAGATCAATGTTTTCAATGACCCTTACTCCTCTTGCCATTTCTTCCAAGGTTTTTGCAAACTTTGTTGCATTTATGTTTTACGGTATCTTACAAGTAATTTTTTATAAATATTGTATTATATTTTAATGAGATAACACTTTGATACAATGTAAAGAAGTCAGTGTACAGCTTGTATTACAGTGTAAATTTGGTGTGCCCTCAAAATAACTCAACACACAGCCATCAATGTCTAAACCACTGGCAACAAAAGTGAGCACACGTCTAAATGAAAATGGACAAACTGGGCCTGATTTATCAAAACTGTCTAAGGCCTTGTTCACACGGCTTATTTCAGAACGTATTTACATCGGATTGCCGATTGTAAATACGTTCTGAAATCAGTTGAAAATCAGTTGCAAATAAGTAGCACTAAGTGTGGCACGTATTTGTAACTGATTTCCGACGGATTCACCATCTCCAATCATTGAAGGTGGTGATCCGTCCGTAAATAATTGACATGCACATTGTTTTTCCGTCCGGATTGCCGTCGTCAATCCGCGGCGGCAATCCGGAACGGAAATGCGCGTCGTGTGAACGACGAGCCGTATTTTCTATTGCAATCAATAGAAAATAGGCTGTGACTTATTTCTGACTGATTTGCCGACGGATTGACGATCGTCAATCCGTCGGCAAATCCGCGGCGAAATAAGCCGTGTGAACACGGCCTAACAGTAAGAATGTCTTAGTTGCCCATGGCAACCTATCAATGCTCAGCTTTCATTTTTGAAACAGCTGTGGAGAAATGGAAGCTAAGCCCTGGTTGGTTGCTATGGGTAACTAAGACCGTGTTAGACAGTTTTGATAAATCAGGCCCGTTGTGTCCAATCTACCATTTTCCTCCACAGTGTCATGTGACTCATCAGTATTATAAGGTCTCAGTGGTGAATGGGGAGCAGATGTGTTAAATTTGGCATTATCGCTCTCACACTCTCTCATACTTACCATTGGAAGTTCAACATGGCACCTCATGATAAATAACTGTCTGAGGATCTAAAAAAAAGAATTGTTGCTCTACATAAAGATGGCTTAAGCTATAAGACGAATGCCAATACCCTGAAAATGAGCTGCAGCATGATGGCCAAGACTATACAGCGGTTTAACAAGATAGGTTCCACTCAGAACAGACCTCTCTATACTTGACCAAAGAAGTTGAGTGCACATGCTCAGCGTCATATCCAGGGATTGTCTTTTCAAAACAGACATACAAGTGCTTCCAGCATTGCTGCAGAGGTTAGTGGAGGGTTAGCCTGTCAGTGCTTAGACCATACGATGCACACTGCGTCACATTGGTCTGCATGGCTGTCTTCCCACAAGGAAGAATCTTCTAAAGATGATGCCCAAGAAAGCCTGCAAACAGTTTGCTGAAGACAAGCAGACTAAGGACATGGATTACTGAAAACATGTCCTGTGGTCTGATGAGACCAAGATCAACTTATTTGGTGCAGATGGTGTCAAGCGGGTGTGGCGGCAACCAGGTGGAGAGTACAACTACAAGTGTGTCTTGCCTACAGTCAAGCATCGCGTTTGGAGTGTTATGGTTTTGGACTGCATGAGTGCTGCCTGCTGTGGAGAGCTACAGTTGATTGAGGGAATCATGAATGCCAACATGTACTGTGACATCCTGAAGCAGAGCCAGATACCCTACTTTCTGGGGGACAGGGCAGTATTCCAACATGATGACGACCCCAAACACACCTCCAAGATGACCACTGCCTTGCTAAAGAAAATGAAGGTAAAGGTGTTGGACTGGCCAAGCACGTCTCCAGACCTAAATCCTACTGAGCATCTTGGGGCATTCTTAATCGGAAGGTGGAGGAGCGCGAGATCTCTTACACCCAAGAGCTCTGTTATGTCGTCATAGAGGAGTGGAAGAGGATTACAGTGCCAACCTGAGAAGCTCTAGTGAACTCCATGCCGAAGAGTGTTAAGGCAGTGCTGCAGAATAATGGTGGCCACTCAAAATATTGACACTTTGGGCACAATTTGTCACAATTTTCACCTATAGGTGTACTCATTTTTGTTTCCAGCAGTGTAGAGATTGATTGCTGTGTGTTGAGTTATTTTAAGGAGAACACCAAATTTACACTGTTATACAAGCTGTACACTGACTACTTTCCTTTGTATCAACATGTCATATCTTCAGTGTTGTCCCATGAAAAGACATAATACAATATTTACAAAAATGTGAGGGGTGTAATCCCTTTTGTAAAATAATCCATATAATCTTTAGCATAGTAATAATCCCACAGTATTCCATTACTCATTCTATTCAGATACACCAATATTGATTTTTTTCTAAAAATGTCCTTATTTTACATTCATCCTCCGTGGCAACAAGCCCGATCATATGGTCTGATCACACTCCGGTGATAGCAGATATCAGTATTTCTTCCTCCACTATCCTGTCCCAGCTACTGGTATCTTAATAAAGCTCTCTGACAAACTCTCTCACAAGGGAAGAGATTTGGCAAACACAATGTTTTGCAATAAAAACGCAACAGCAGCTCAATCAACTCAAGTTTTATAAAAGTCCATAAGATGTTTTGCCATTAGCTAGACAACTACGAGACCAAGCAGCAAATTTAAACCGATAAGCAATTAAAGACACCTCTGGGCTTCCCACAGCATGACCCTTTTAAAATCGCTTGATTATTTCAAGGTTATTACTCTTATCTTTTTTCCCTCCATTTACCGCTGTTGTCAAATGTCGTCCTCTGGACAAGTACCTCTCCTCCTGCTCTCTACCTATCATGACGTAAGAAGCATCAAGCTAAATAAATCAAGAAATTCCTTTGGAGGAGCTGAAGGGAAGTGGTTAAGGAGCTTTCTGGATGAAAGTCACCCGAGTCATATGGTCTATTAACTTGCATTACTAAACGTATGAGAATATACTATTGCCACACATCATTAAATTACTGAGTACTTAATCTGATGTAAATAAATAACTACATGCAAATCATACAGACCTGCGCTTGGCCACTCCAACATGTCAATGCCACCATTAGGAGGCATCTAGCTTTCCCTGTTTTCACCGATTCTACTTCACTGTTTCTATTCTGTTTCATACAATCTAATGACATATCTTCACTGTATCCATTATTATTGATTATTCTTAAGATAATAAGCCTTGAATATCTCACTTATTGTTATTTCCACCCAGGAAACGAGATGGAGATCTATTTGTTCTTTTCTCCTATATGTACAGAATTGGTTGCACTTTGTACTTTCATTGGAAAATTTTATAAAAACAGGTTTGAAAAAAAAATGACTGAATACTGTTTCTGCAGGGAAATCATCTCTAAAGATATAAAATAAACTCCATCAAAACAGAGGCTCTACCAATAAATTTCCCCCAACATTTTAACCAATTGAAAATCCAAATTTCTGATATGTATGGAAATTCAACCATTTACAATTTGTAGGTGTTAAGACTTCTTCTACATACGCTTTTCTGTTTCAGGCCAATTTCCTTCTTTTAAATGAAGGACGTGCACACATTACTATCTAAACAAAAGTCAATGCATACTTCCCATTTGAGCTGTATTGAGGCTATTAAGATGACAATTTTGCCTAAATATTTACACCATTTTGAGAACCTACCAATATAAATTCCTGCTTCTACCTCCTGGGCCATGTAATTTGTTTTTTTAGATTCTATGAGAAATTCCAGGCATAACATTTATGACAACTATCATCCAGGTCCATACTACAGGCTTATAACAAATGGACTAAGGTAGATAAATAATGGCTTGCCTTAATACATCCCAGGCTTATGATCTGGGGTTATACATTAACCACATATCTTATTACAACTTTTGGCATTTCCAACAGAAATACGGCGCATTTGTAGAATGCATTTGCAAATGGCCACTTTAAAGCCTTCTCTTACAACATTCCTATTTACTTTAAACCTTCCTAACATCATGACTTCTACATTATTCCATCCATGGTAAGCAGCTGGGTCTTTTCTGCATGGATTGCATCTCCATACCTATGTATACAAACACATAGCTCATTATTTTCCATCTCTAAATGGAATAACAACGCCCCACAACTCACACCGTTTAAGTGTTTATCCCTAAGGGGATCCTCCTCTGCAAGCCTTATCGCTTGTATATATAGAAATTGCTAAACAGTCAAGGGTGGTTCTCTCCTTATAAATATGCATATATTCTGAGGTGGGAGAAATAGTTAAAGGGCTTTCCTCAATACAATCATTCACTTTTGTAGGGAACAGTAAATCAAGAAATTTACTAGGAAACCCAACTACTTTTGAAAAAGTAGACAATAACAATCACAAAAGAATCAGAAAAAAAGCTTTAAAGGGGCTTTCTCACTAGGCGGTTTCCCTGAGTCACCAGCAGTTTTATGCTCACCCTATCTCCTCATGCTGTGGGTGGTTCTATATCAGTGATCAGAATATCTAGTGTCTCTGTAAGTAGCTGAGCTGTTACACTGACAAGTGCAGGAGAATAACATCTCCTGCACTTGTCAGTGTAACAGCTCAGCTACTTACAGAGACACAGTAAACACTTAGTAAACACAAGGTACAGGTGCTGTGAGGACTAAAAAAAAGGCTCAACTGTAATCTTTTTAGATATAATTCGTTTTCTCTGGATGCTCTGTCCATCTGTGCAGTGTCGTCACTCACTGCTTCCAGCTCTTTCAGCTAATCAGATAACCATAGAAACTTGTGTGCACTCAAAACCACATAAAATATATCTTCTTATCATTAAAGTAAAATCTATTGACCAATATATTTAGAAAAAGTCTTAATTTAACTGTGCCATCATGGTGAAAGCTACTATTTGTATTGAGAAAACCCCTTTAACAATAATAATAAATCTATCTGTGCCAATTACCAGCATAGTAATGCCTTATGAAAATAAACATGTTGAGGCAAAAAGTGCCACTTATGCTGATATCTTACGGCAAATCCGTAAAATGGCAAGAACATTAGCAAGAAATGTTGTGCCTGTAATTGAAAGGAATAAAATAGCAGCTCTTGAACACAAATAAAATGGTCATTTGTAATGGAAAAAGCCTCATACTCTATACATGTTCCTGTTTGAAACCTCAGAAAGAGCATTGAAAATGTTATACTGATATATTTACCTAATGCTGTAGAGTGATTTTAAGGAAAGTCGAATAAACAACTCAAATAAATGATTACTCCCTATTGTTACCATAAATCACTGTAATTGATTTGTCAATTGACACTGAAAACTAAGGAACACTTAGGAAAAAGGAGTCCATTTATAAAGAAGAATAGATAGATCAATAGATAAATTACAGCTCCTCAACCTTATGAGCACCATTACACTTTGACTAGTGACATGATGCCACATTCAATTAAACAGATGAAACATACTAAACTTTAGAAAATAGGAAATCATGAAACTAGTGTTAGAAATTGTGACACACTGGCATTATACCGTTGAAAGTGGCATGGGCCTGGAGTTAAAATAAGTCTGCAATGTTGTCAGTGTGGATGTAACCAGTGCATATGGTGATAACGCAGGCCTTCTATGGTGCACAACACAGATATGGGTTGAGACTCACATTAGACTCTTAAGGCAAGTTCAGGCCCACCAAGATAAACAGATGTACATAAGTAAAAAAAAAATGGGAGCAAAAGTATATGAACCAGTGCAAATGCCAAGAGGGTCATTAAGTGACCATGATGTGTTCAAATGTATGTATGTGTATACATGAAAGCTACATTGCTCAGCCTTCCGAGCAGACAGACAGAAGAAATGGTGGATACACAAATTGCAGGAAGAGGCTGTGGCCCCCACAGGAGCAGCCATACATAATAGTGGCACACAGACAGGGACTGCCACTATATTTCTCTTATTTTCGCAGGGTCATATTATTACCCTGTAATGAGGCAGTTTGACTCTCCCTACCAACCCAATGTTACCATACTCTAAATAGTTAAATAGTTATAACCAATCTGTAGCTTTTCCTAAATCTTGTGGCAGCACCAGCACTAATAAATAGAGGGATCTTTGTAGAAAATGAAAACCAAGTGGTGACCAAACGCCACCAAAAGACCACACCAACATGGCGCTATGAATGGCAAGTGCAATGGATAAAAATGGGGTGTCTGGAAAAATGTTACTTCCATGCCAGTTTGACCTGGGGCTAGAGGATTATGGTGGTACACTGAAGAGCTAGAAGCAGGATTAGAAACAATTACAATTTTTATTTTACTAGAAGACATGCTTTCCACCTAAAAATGGGCCTAGAACTTGTATGCTTTTAATAGTGTGAATGTACCTTTGAATCCCTTACCATTATTTACTGTACAGCTATGTCATGTATAGAACAAAAAGTTGAGACCTGCTGCTATCGTACTACTACTATTATACCTTGCCTTAAGCAGGAAAGCCTTTATTGTATACTGTCCTACAATATATAACTATTAGAGAATAGTGTACAAAAGATTGCACCACCTAGAGGTCAAGTACTCTATAGGGACAAAAACTACATGACTAAAAAAGAAAAGAAAAAAAAAATGAAATCAATCAAAAGGTATTAAAATACCTCATTCTGTCATTAACAAATAAAAGAAAAAAATTTTCACCTAAAACACAGCTGCATTATATGGTCCAAAAAATAGGGTATTTGACATGTAACATCAGCAAATACTTCCCCTCTGGACCTGATAGCGTGCTTTAACTAGCATTCACTTAACGGATTTGTGCAGTTAAGTGAAAACTGTGTCATCCATTAACACAAACTCAGGTACATTTTGTTGATCTCAGCAAGAGAATCATAATAATAGTGTTTCCCACTCCCTTCACTATTTTGATCTCTCTAACAGATTCCTTAGATGTTGTAACATGACATAAAAATATAGTCCTATGGTAAAGCAAACCTGTCAGGTGGTTTATGTTGCCCTTTTTCGAGAGCAGAATGTGATAGAGGGAGAGAAGCTGAACTCTGTGATACAGTATATAGGTTTATATAATTTGGAGCACTATTCTTAGTAAATTGCAGAGAAATCTGTTTCCATTTATTTCTTTGCTTTTTACGCAGAAATCATGCAAACCTATATATCACAGAGCTCAGCTTCTCTCCTCTATCATATCACCCTACATATCACAGAGCTCAGCTCCTCTCCTCTATCATATAACCCTGTATATCAGAGCTCAGCTTCTCTCCCCTATCATATAACCCTATATATCACAGAGCTCAGCTTCTTTCTTCTATCATATAACCCTATATATCACAGAGCTCAGCTTCTCTCCCTCTATCATATAACCCTATATATTTCAGAGCTCAGCTTCTCTCTATCATATTATTCTATATATCACAGAGCTCAGCTCTCTCTTCTAATCATATAACCCTATGTATCACAGAGCTCAGCTTCTCTCCCTCTATCATATAACCCTATATATCACAGAGTTAGCTTCTCTCACTCTATCATATAACCCTAATATATCCAGAGCTCAGCTTCTCTCCCTCTATCATATAACCCTATAATCACAGGCTCAGCTTCTCTCCCTCTATCATATAACTCTTATAATCACAGAGCTCAGCTTTCTCCCTTTTATCATATAACCCTATGTACCACAGAGCTCAGCTTCTCTCCCTATATCATATAACTCTATATACAACATTGGTATGGTTCTCTCCTATATCATATAACCCTATATATCACAGAGCTCAGCTCCTCTCCTCTATCACATAACCCTATATATCACAGAGCTCAGCTCCTCTCCTCTATAACCCTATATATCACAGAGCTCAGCTCCTCTTCTCTATCATATAACCCTATATATCAGAGCTCAACTTCTCCTCCTCATCATATAACCCTATATATCACAGAGCTCAGCTTCTCTCCCTCTATCATATAACCCTATATATCACAGAGCTCAGCTTCTCTCCTAAATCATGTAACCCTACATATCACAGAGCTCAGCTTCTCTCCTCTATCATATAACCCTATATATCACAGAGCTCAGGTTCTCTCTCCTCTATCATATAACCCTATATATCACAGATCTCAGCTCCTCTTCTCTATCATATAACCCTATATATCACAGAGCTCAGCTTCTCTCCTCTATCACATAACCCTATATATCACAGAGCTCAGCTTCTCTTCTCTATCATATAACCCTATATATCACAGAGCTCAACTTCTCTCCGAAATCATGTAACCCTACATATCACAGAGCTCCGCTTCTCTCCTCTATCATATAACCCTATATATCACACAGCTTAGCTTCTTTTCTCTATCATATAACCCAATATATCACAGAGCCTCTCTTCTCTATCATATAACCCTATATATCACAGAGCTCAGCTTCTCTCCTCTATCCTATAACCCTATATATCAGAGCTCAGCTCATATCCTATGTATCACAGAGCTCAGCTTCTCTTTTCTATTATATAATCCCTATATATCTCAGAGCTCAGCTTCCCTCCCTCTGTCATATCCTGTTCTCTGATAGGGCAGCACAAACCACCTGACAGGTTCCCTTTAAGGGTGTTCTACAAGTTAAATTTATGTAATCTCTTTCGGACTTAAAATTTCCTTTAATATAATATTGTTCATTTTTTTTTGTATTGTGTCCTGGATTACGCTACAGGTAAATGTGTCTTCTTGTCCTTTACTGTGTGGTGATGAGATCTCATCTTTGCTTTAAGTTTCGGTTCTATTTCCCCAACACAAAGAACCCCCAACTACTTAGATGCCGCGGTTGCCATTTACTGCATTATCTAAGAGGTTAACCAGTTGGGATCAGATCTATATTTAATTCCCAGACATGGCAGTAGAGTCAGTAATATATAGCTGATACACCTGCTGCAGATTGTGAGATGCACATCCTTGGCAGCTAGGCCGTAAATGAATGTAGGTCACATGGCATCAGGGGACTTAGCAGGGGATCTATTCCCATTGTGTTGTTCTGTTTTTTATTACCATTATGGTTTGTGTGTATATGTATACTGTGCTTGACACTTATTAAAAACTATACTAGCACATAGAGAAATGAAGCTTACAAAGCGGTATAATGTTACCTTATAAGATCCACAAAAAGTATCACCATGCTTTCTGTTGGATTCATCGTATGCCCCTACCCCATGAGGAACACACTGCATCAGGTGAAGTCAGAGCAGGAGATAAGCCATTGCTCCAGTTTGCAGATTCATGTATTATATCTGCCTGACAGGAGAAAGCCTCAGCAGTGATAAGGCAGCACAGCTATAAAGCATTGTTTAGTGCCTTGAGAATAAGCTCTTAGAGGATTAGGATATAAGCTGAACAATATTGATTCAGTTATAGGATGGACTCAGACGATATCAGTGCCGAATAAGATGAACAGACATGCTTATGGCCTTACTATGTTTTAGGGCTATGTTTTCTACTCAGTCACATGTTTGTATTGTTAGCATATTTTTGGACTATAAGACACATCGGACTATAAGACGCACCCAGGTTTTAGAGGAGGAAACTAGGAAATAAAAATTTGAAGCAACAAGTGTGGGCTGAAGTGTAGTTTTTATTGGTACCATTTTGGGATAGTGCGACTTTTTGATCACTTTTTATTCCATGTTTTTGGGGACATGAAATGACCCAAAAAAACCCACAATTTTGGCGTTTGGAATTTATTGTCTTCTATTGTGTACAGCGTACGGGATAAATGATGTTAAATTTTAGTAGATTGGAATTGTCTTGGCTCATTAGCAAACCCCCAATTATGTGCAAATCTTTTTATTTGTAAAAGGACAAAGGAGGTGATTTAAACTTTTAATATTTATTTTTTTAAACTTTTTTTTTACTTTAATACTTAGTCCACCTATGGTACTTGACCAGTAGGGGGCACAATTTCTTGTCCTACATACAGCAGTACTACTGTACTGCTATATATAGGAGCTTCACTTATTACCTATTATACCCTGCCTAGGGTAGGGTGTACATACATGGTAGCTGTGGAAGTCCGCATGAGGCTTCCTGCGGCCATGATGAACGATCCCCCTCTCCCCCCCCGCATTATAATGTGAGCTGATCCCTGAGGCCCACCAGTGGAAACTGATCCCAAGGGCCCACCAGCGGAACCAGGTCCCTGGGGCCCGCCAGCGGAAACTGGTCCCTGGGGCCTGCCAGCGGAAACTGGTCCCTGGGGCCCGCCAGCGGAAACTGGTCCCTGGGGCCCGTCAGCGGAAACTGGTCCCTGGGGCCAGCCAGCGGAAACTGGTCCGATGGGCCCGCCAGCGGAAACAAGTCCCTGGGGCCCGCCAGCAGAAACAGGTCCCTGGGGCCCGCCAGCAGAAACAGATCCCTGGGACCCACCAGCGGAAACAGGTCCCTGGGGCCCACCAGCAGAAACAGGTCCCTGTGGCCCGCCAGCAGAAACAGGTCTGGGGCCCACAGTGGAAAACAGGTCCCTGGGGCCCACAGCAAGAAAACAAGGTCCCCTGAGGCCCAACAGTGGGCAAAAACTGGTCCCCCTGGGGCCCCAGTTGGAAAAAACAGGTCCCTGGGGTGCACCAGTGGAAACAGGTCCCTGGGGCCCACAGTGGAAAACAGGTCCCTGGGGCCCACAGTGGAAAACAGGTCCCTGGGGCCCACCAGAGGAGTGGATTGATTGGGCCCACAAGTGAAGTTGATTCCTGGAGCCCACCGTACATCTATTGTACATGACTTGCTCTCTGCCTCTTGCTTTCTTCCTCTGTCTTTCTTCCTAAAAGGCAGCCCCAAGCCTGCTACGGCCAGGAGCCCATCTGCAGGTTTCCCCTGCAGGCCAGTCCAAGCCTGGATGAAAAAGGAAAAAAAAAAACAAAAAAAAAAATGTGGGTGTATGGAGTACAGAGACTTTGTATAAATGACTCATTTTTAAGCTTAATACTGGTATTGCAGAAATTATAATTAACTGCAAATTTATACAGTTTTTGTTATGTTTTTTTCTTAGGGGGAAACGCTTTTATAAATTTTTTGTTTTCATTCCTTTGTAGTTGATGTTGAGGATTATATTTTTTTTTTAATGGGGCTAGCTGAAGTTGTTATTGATACTATTTTGGGGCACATACAATTTTTTTGATCACTTTTAATCCAATTTTCCCTAAGAGGAGGTATGACAAAAAATACAATTCTAGCCTTTTTTAATGGTGTTCACTGTTCTGTGTAAATGCAATAGTTTATTAGTTTGTAGTTTTATGCATGGGGCGATACCAATGTTAATTAATTTATTTGTACATAGTTCTAAAAAGCTTCTTTTTGTAATTTTTTTTTCATTTTTAGTCCTCCTAGTGGACTTGAACATGCAATCACTTTTATAATATGTATGACACCCCCTCCCCCCATCTACTGTCTAACATCTTACATGCTGCACTTTCTGATGGCACTTGCTGGGCATGGAGTCAACTCTGCTGTTAAGGTGACAAGTCTTTCGTGCCCTAGGCAATCACCATCACTGTAATAGGATGGTTGATCTTGAGTCTGCCATGGGGCAGCTCTCTATTCTGGCTTATTTATGACATCCATATACTCTAATATAACATATAGACAGTCATTCTCCTCATGTATCTGCAAAAGGTGTAAATGAGGTGTCAAGCAAGGGACCCACCTTTATAAAGTTTGTATGCTTCATTAGTAAATATTAATTCATAAAATATTCTCATCCAGCAACACAAGAAAAAGGTCCAGATCTATCATACTACTGTCTGTGGTAGATACATTTCAGATGGAGAGATAGATCACTAGAGCATGGTGATGCACCTATTACAGCAGCAGTGTGCACAATCCTGAGCGGGCCCTAGTTGGGGGAATACATCAGCAGGATTTTCCAGTGTGTTCTACTGTATAAACATACACTGGCATCTGTCATTCTTTTGGCCTCCAGTAGGTGAATGTGAATATGATACATTTATCATACAGTAAGTGCTAGAAACTTACAGAACATGCCAGGATTTAGTGAGCAGTTAATATGGCTGTTATGACAGTCCATATATTTTTTTTAAATATGCAGCAGAGGACAAGAAATATTTTTTTTGGTCTATGACACTAGTGGACTAATATTGCTATATTACCATAATATCATGTTCCGACAGACACATTGTTTACTTGAAAATCATGTAGGCAAGGTAAAAGAAAGACCTTTAAAAATATGCATTGCCTGTTCTGATTTTGATCTCCTGCTTGTGTATACAAGCTTCCCTAGGTTACCACCCACCTCTTTCTGCTCTAGCAGGGGTGGTCAGGATGGTGATGTCACTCCCTACAGTGTCTTATCAGGAGCACAAGAGCTTGTGTATGTTCCTTAGGGTATGTTCACATAATGTATGTGAGCCCCAAGCACGCCCTGCAAATACGGTAAAAACCATAGCACTCATTGAATGCTATGTTAAATCTGCGTATTCCTTGGTGTAAAAAGAAGTGACATGTTGCTTCTTTTGGGCAATTACACCCGGGGGGAAATAAAACTAATAGGAACTGTAGAGGGCTTGTCCTTTGTTCTGTTGAAAGTAGGTGTGATTTTTGGTGTGGTTGAAAATTTGTGCCCTATTCAGTATGAACGGGTTTGTCTAGCCACATACGATTATAGCTAAAAGGGGCTAGGCTGGGGTAAAATAGAAAAAAAAATAAGTTAGAATTACCACCTGGCTATCCTGCCACCAGGGTCAGCTTAACAAAGATATAGGGCAAAGCAATGTACTGGGCCCTAAGCAAGCACATGACATGACATTACAAAAGACCATGCCTCTAACCTCACTAAAACATTACATATTAGGTCATATCTCTAACCACCCATCACCCCATTCCCCAGCTGAGCAGCAGGAATCCCAGGATGAGCCCTGCATCAGGATACTCCCAATCTGTTTTGTAGGCTGCAGGCCTAAAGAAGTCTGAGGCCTACAAGACTAAGTGGGGTAAGGAGCTGATGACTACCTGCTCCGCCATGGTTTATATCTGTTTGTGAACCCTGAGAACCAGGGCTGCCACTAGTCATCTATTAACCATTTTAGGGCCCCATACAGCCACATCAAATGGGGCCCCCATCCATTACTAGTTCCTATTTTTTAACATATCAGTAGGCCCCTTTTTGATTAGGGCCCCTGACAGGGCAAGTACTGCCCATACTGCCCTATTGGCAACCATTTTGAGAACATACAGTTAAAGCAGTGCCAACCCAGGGATCAAGAGGATGTGTCCTGGGACATACTTCTGACCACCGGGGTCTGCTCTGCTTGTGGGTCTCCAAGGCAACTGCCAAGTGTACTCAATGGATAAGATAGCTCTGTCTGCTGTTGCTGCTGCTCTAAGGTGTCCTTGGATCTGCTTCTCTGCAGTTCCAGGGTCGCATGCCGACATACTGGACATGCTTGCGCTCTATCCAGTTGCTACAGAGACTAAGGGTGACGTGTATGAACAGGGATGCGCCAGTTTTCTGGCGTCAAAGAGCAGTAGTAAACTTATTCTATAGATGTCTGAACAGTCGCACACCAAACGGTGTTGCGATAAGCACCTGTGCAACTTTTTAGTGCGCCAAAGTTTAGGGGCGTTCTGGGGGCGTTGCACCACTTTTGTAGAATTAGACTCATTTATGATTCTTTGACAGCAATTCTAGGCGAGCAAACAGAACAGTTTAGAACAAGCGATACAGGTCAAAGGTGAACTTGCCTGAGCCAGAATTTTGGTTGTGCACTAGGACTGGCGCCAGTATGTTATGACCTGTAGAAGAACTAGGTCCATACATTCTGCCGCATTCTACACTACCTTAAAGTGATTTAGACCTGTCCTGTCAGCGTCAGGATTCATATCTGTCACCCAAAGTCACTAAGCATTTCCTTGTGTGGCTCCACGATCACCCTGCACTCCACAGAAAACTTGCTCTAGTTAAGTCTCTAATGATCTCCCTCACTGCCAAACCAAATATAGGGAAAAATACTCGTTTGCTCGCTTCTCCTCGGATCTCTCTGCAGCGTATGACACTGTGAGGACAACCTTTCCTCGCATGCTCAGCGCCATTGGGCATCCAGGGACCCCCATCGGCTCTTCTGCTTGCGTTCTTCACCTACCTCTCTGACCACTACTTAGTGTCTCATTTGCAGGTTCTACTCCTTCCTCTTCTGGGGCGGTTCCTCAAGGATCGTTCTTGTTCCTCTCCTTTTTTTTCACTCTCACTATACCCCATTGGACAAACCATCTAGAGGATTTGGCTTCAGTAACCCCCTCTCTATGCTGATGACACCCAAGTATACACCTCCTTCCCGAGACCTCTCTCCTGCCCGGCTACAAATCACACCAGTAACTGTCTTCCGCTGTATCTGACATTCATGTTCTCTCTCCATCTGAAACTAAACATCTCTATAACCGATTATCTTGTCTTTCCCACCATCTTCTAACAACCCTACTGCGATCTCTGTTCTCAGTTGTGTCGGCACACCATAACACCTAGGCAACAGGCTGCTGCTGTCTTGGGAGTTAATACTAGATTCTAATCTGTCTTTCACCCTTATAATCCAATCCCTTGCCCGCCTCCTGTTCATCTGCACCTCAAGATATCTCCAAAAATCCGTATATACTTTTCTCACTGTGGGAAACAGCTCAAAAATCCTTCATTGTTGTCTTATTCAATCTCGTTCCTTGACTACTGCAAACTCCCGGCTTATCGGTCTCCTCTCTGTAAACTCTCCACTCTTCAATTCTGTCCCTGAATGCAGCAGCCAGGCTTGTCTTTCTTTCGCTGCCGTATACTGATGCCTCTACCCTGTGTCAGTCACTTGCACTGGGGCTACCTATTCAGTTCAAGAATATACATAAAAATCATCAACTCTCACCCATAAGGCTCTCCACAGTGTTGCTCCTCCATACATCTCCTCCCTCATCTCTGGCTACCACCCTAACCGTGCTCTCCGCCACTGACTGATGATATCAGTGATTACTATTCCTCAATCATCGAACCTCCCATTGCCGTCTCCAAGATTTTTTTTCCCCCCACACGTGCGGGGGCCAATTCTCTGGAACATGCCTACCACGGACGATCTAGGCACATCACAACTCTCATAGTTTTAAGAGGGCCCTGAGAAAACATCTTTCTGCCTGGCCACCAAGATCCCTAACCTGCTATCACCACACATTTGTCACTCCCTATTCTAGGGCACTCACAGGCACTTATCTGTGATATAGATTGTACTGTCAGGTGGCAGGGTTCACCCAATTTTTTATGTAAACCACCATCATATTTATGGTAACTGGCGGGACCTTGTAAACTGTGACTTCTTAACCCTTTGTCTCACCCCATACATCCCTAATAGATTGTAAGCTCTTGCGTAGCAGAGTCCTCATACCTCGTGTCTCATTTGTAAGTTTCTTTTTAATGTGGAATGTGCTGTTGTACACCTCTACTATTGTAAAAGTGCTGCTGGAGTTCTGTTGGCGCTATATAAATAATAATTAATATTATTATTTTTAGAGGAGAATATTCTGGGGAGCTTTGGAGCAGAAGGGCCTAGAAGCAGGTCTAACTTTTTTTTCCTATTTTACCCCAGCCTGGTCCCAGTTAGCTATGATTTGATAGCACAGAATAGTATCTTTAAGGGGTAAAGAGAAAATGAACACAACCTAACATGACTTGAGGCTTTGGAATTTTAGATCTCAGATTCATATTTTTGGAAAACGCTAGTTCCACAGAAAAACACATTATTTTAGTAATTCTAGAACATTTAAAAGGCAACAAAATAGGTATTTAAATACAGCATTTTTGCAGGGATTGCTAATACATACAGAATGTTTTAAACCAAGAGGAAAATTTTAAGCTGCCTTGTCCCTGTACTCTGACTTCGCAGCTCATGCACACCACTGGAAAAGCCAGCTACACAGTGTTCCTATGGCACTGTTTGCATGCTATGCCAGTATTCACTCAGTACACCCACATATCCTGTTCTTGTTTGCACAGTGTTCTAGAGAAACACTGTGCCAGTTCCCTCTCCATTCCGGTGGCAATTTGTAAAACTCACGGCCTGCAGTTTCCTTTATTAGAATTGGTTATTTAACACACAACATCTCTTTTGTTTCAGCGTGTTTTGCAAGAGAAAGAAGCAAAAATGATTCTTCCTTGGTCGAGCAGCCCACACACAAAGGATTATTCTGTAGAAACCGTAGTGG
Source organism: Phyllomedusa bahiana (assembly GCA_025379985.1). Classification (NCBI taxonomy): domain Eukaryota; kingdom Metazoa; phylum Chordata; class Amphibia; order Anura; family Hylidae; genus Phyllomedusa; species Phyllomedusa bahiana. The sequence goes on from JAODAL010011533.1 coordinate 46,063, forward strand.
ATTTGCATAGATGGACAAATCTTCCTTTTTCTCTCAATCTGTGGTGTATAAGGTTGTTGTGAGCAAACAGAGGTATAGGAGTTATAACACTAAATGTGACAATGATATATGCCGTGATTAAATATAAAATGGAAAGAATGAATAATAGTAACACATGCATAGTGTCATTTATGAGTGAGCTATAGCACCCTGTTCCCTGAAATTCTCCAATTCATTACCTGGAAAAGAAAAAAAATGGCCTGCAATTGGTTTCTGGGTAAAGTAGAAAATAATATTAAAAATAGTTAGCTTATTAGGCAATTTTTAAATATCCAATTTTTAGAAGTGCATGATGGTGGTGTTACACACCGACGCGTTTCGGGAGACTCCTCCCTTAGTCATGGTGGGACCACCTCAAACGTCACATTTACTCTACGGATCTTCCCCCACAAAACCTCTAGTAGCTTTGGGACGCACTGCAGTCAGCATGGCTCCAGATACCTGTGACCAGGGCCGGGACGACGGGTAGGCAGAGGTAGGCGATCGCCTAGGGCGCCTATCTCTGCCTGTCACTAAGGGGCACAGTGCAGGGAGGCTCCGAACTCCCCGGGGCTTCCAAGCCGCTGCCGTGGGCCTTGGAAGCACGGGGCCACTTCAGCTGCATGTGTCCGCAGGACGCAACATGCTGCTGCGGGCTTCTGCGGAGCAGAGAGCGAGCGCTCCCTGCTCTGCAGACCGTGTCGACCGACACAGCGGGGCCGCCGGGTCCTCATAGCGCTGAGGACCCGCCGCGGCCCCATGTGGCTCAGCTGGCAGCGTCGCGATGAATTGACGTCGTCGCGCCATTGCCTGTCCTCGGGCGCAAAGCCCATCATAGGCCGTGCGCCCGAGGAGATGCCGGAGGAGCACCCCGGCGCTGGAGGCGTGACCTGAAGAGCAGCGCGCGGCCGGGAAGCAGGTAAGGTAAAGATTAATGTTATTATTTTTACCTGCCTGAGCCCCTATATCTATATGCCTGCCTGAGCCCCTATATACAAATGCCTGAGCCCCTATATCTATATGCCTGCCTGAGCCCCTATATATGCCTGCCTGAGCCCCTATATCTATATGCCTGCCTGAGCCCCTATATACAAATGCCTGAGCCCCTATATACAAATGCCTGATCCCCTATATATGCCTGCCTGAGCCCCTATATCTATATGCCTGCCTGAGCCCCTATATCTGCCTGCTTGAGCCCCTATATCTATATGCCTGCCTGAGCCCCTATATACAAATGCCTGAGCCCCTATATCTATATGCCTGCCTGAGCCCCTATATCTATATGCCTGCCTGAGCCCCTATATACAAATGCCTGCCTGAGCCCTTATATACAAATGCCTGCCTGAGCTCCTATATCTATATGCCTGCCTGAGCCCCTATATCTATATGCCTGCCTGAGCCCCTATATACACCTGCCTGAGTCCCTATATCTATATGCCTGCCTGAGCCCCTATATACAAATGCCTGAGCCCCTATATCTATATGCCTGCCTGAGCCCCTATATACACCTGCCTGAGCCCCTATATCTATATGCCTGCCTGAGCCCCTATCTCTATATACCTGCCTGAGCCCCTATATACACCTGCCTGAGCCCCTATCTCTATATACCTGCCTGAGCCCCTATCTCTATATACACCTGCCTGAGCCCCTATATACACCTGCCTGAGCCCCTATCTCTATATACCTGCCTGTGTGCCCCTGTATACCTGCCTGAGTGCCCCTATATTTATATACCTGCCTAAGGGGACAATATATACCTGCCTGACAGACATATATAATATATATATAGATATATAAAATAATATATATATATATATATACATACACACATGCCTGACTGAGAGGGCATATCTGTATACCTGCCTAACTGAGGGGACGTATATGCCTATAATTAAGAAGTTACTGGAAATGTGAGGATTCTAAGATATTTGTGTCCAAATCTGCAGGGACGAGTATTGGCCGGGAGAAATCAGCATGAAGGTGTGAACCGGATGGAGAAGAAAAGGGAAAGTGAACGACGCTGATCAGAAAAGACGTCTCCTGTGAGTCACTAAATGTAACTGCAGTGTAATCACTTATATTTCTGCAGAGTCTACATACAACTAGTATCTACCACTATATGGTCCCTGTATGGCGGTGGTCTATGTAATCAGAGCCTGTGTACAGCTGGTCCCCATTGGGGGTCGCGTTCGGTCAGGGGCTGGCAGGATTATTTGAGCCTTAAGTAGTAATAGTTTTGGGTCTTGGTTTTGTAGGAGTGTTTTTTAGTAACAATCATTCATCCGGTAGATTTGCTCCATGTATCGGTGGATTATTTAGTGACTGTTATTTGCAATGTATTACACTGTCATACGGAGGTGAGCACTTTTGAAAAAGCAGATTTGTCAGGGCTGATTTTCATTGTGCAGTGACTGCTGAGGAGATGGGCAGGGCAGGAGCTATATGGAAGATGCAGAAAGTTAGTTACAGGACCTGGTGCAGGGGCGAGAGGACCAGGCGCAGGGGCGAGAGGACCAGGCGCAGGGGCGAGAGGACCAGGCGCAGGGGCGAGAGGACCAGGCGCAGGGGCGAGAGGACCTGGCGAAGGGGCGAGAGGAATTAGTGTCGGGTGGTGCAATTTTTTGGGGAGCGAGGGGGCGACATTGGCTGTTCTCGCCTAGGGCACCAAAATGCCTTGTCCCGGCCCTGCCTGTGACAACCTTCCAGGACCTTATTGAGCAACATTCAGCCTGTCTAGCTGCTGTCTATGCTTCATAAAGAGGTTATAATAATAGTCCTAATAATATGACTCGACAGTGTATTACCACATACACAGTGGCAGCAAGGCTATAGCGCTATGTATCCTCAGCTTTGCGGTCCAGGACTATGGGTAGTGACGTAGGAGGAAGGTGAATATAATTATCCATGACCAAGACTTCTAAGTACTACCCTGGCCTCCTAAATTCACAGAGTTGACTGAACTCATTTGCACACCTGTAGGAGCACCTCAATCATCATGTTCACTCTATGGCTGCTTTCACACAGTGCAGTTTTAACTGCGCTCCAATTAAACTGCCTTTATTACCAGCAAGCTTCTTTCAGTTGTCTAAATTGTTCAGAAAGGAGTTTCAAGTAAGCATTCACTGTGTTTGAAGTCTGGTGGATTCCTAACACGCTAATTGATTACTCGCTTTCCAAACAGTTTAGATTGCTGGTAATAAAGGCAGTTTAAGGCAGTTTAAGTGGAGCGCAGTTAAAACTGCACCAATCCCGCAACAAGCACGGCAAACATTACACGTATGTTTTGAAATGACATCCTGGTATTTGAGACAACAAATTGGAAACAGGGAGACATTAGCTGATACCGTAAGAGATAGAGATAGAGAGGGCTCAGCGATGACCGAATTACTCACAACAAATCTGGCGTTATTGATACTTGATGAATAGTCATATACATAAATGGCTAAGTCTGATATTATAAGAGTCTATGGTTGATCATTGAAATTCCGATACTTACGAACGACCAAGAACTATTTGAACAGGTGGACGCCTGGGGAGGCGGACCTGAATAGGCTCTTAAGGGGGATTGGAGGCGGGGGGATCCGGACCAGAGCAAAACTACACAGTGGAGAAGGACTGGAGCTTAAATATCAGATCTTCTGACAGGCCTAGCTCGATAAAACAGTCCTTATGATAATGATGCAGAGGTGAGATACTGAGTTGCTCCGTTTCTTGTTTAGTTTAAGATAGAGTTTAGGATAAGAAGTTGGAAAATGGAAATGGACGAGACTGCTTTAGAGTTTTGTGGCATTAAGTCTAAAAAAAAATTCATGTATAATTGTTTGGACATATTCCTAGTAATTATCTTATGACATTTTACTTGATTGTAATTTGATGTTATCACATGTTACAACTGACTCAACTGTTGAATGTAATATTTGCATGCAGTTCTGAATAAAAATAAGTTTAAAAAAAAAAAAAAAAAAAAATCAAAAAAAATGCGCTGTGTGAAAGCACCCTATGGCTTCTCTCCCCGCACACCCTCCAGCAACAGTGGGATGTGCTGCAGTCAGCATGATTCCAGATACCTGTGACAACCTACCAGTCCGTCTGGCTGCGGTCGCTGCTTCATTATTCGGGATATAAACTGGTGGTCATAATTTGACTTGACTGTGTAGTACCACGTAAATGTCCAACAATGTCTTGCACTTAGCTATACAGTAATGGTGCTAGTGAAAAGGAGTATTTCAACCCCACACAATAGTTAATAAATAATTTCACTGCACACAGTTCAAGATGCGCTTAAGATTACAAAGGTTTATATAAAGATTTTCTGAAATTTGTACAAGCTCAGTTACAGAGGATCAAAATTACAGTGCCTCAATAAACAGATTACTTATAATGCATTAGACTGTAGTGATCCTAAATGGACGGACCGTTTTGGCTGTCGCCACAGCCTTTATCGACTGGATTACTATAAAGGAAGAAACATGTCAAAAAAGAACAATAAAAAGAAAAACAAAAGAATGTGTTGGTATAATAGGGATGAAGTGAAACAAAAAAAAGTAACATTAGAAGTTGTCATAATGGAGGATAGGTGAAAAGGAACGGGAGGGAAACCAGAGGGAATCCGCTAGGGTGAAGAAAGTGAGATCAGAGACAGAGGGGATGTAGTGGGATAGATATGAAATAGGCGCCTATTCCTTCTCCCATCAGCTTCTACTTCAGCTTTGCCCTTATTTTTGTCATATTTGCTTTGTTCTACCATATCACCATGTTACTTATAAGACTTTTTTTCAGTAGTAATCTCCATTCCCCCTTTTCCTCCTTACAGCACTATTGCCCTGCGGTTCCTCCGTGGTAAGAATAGTTCCCTTACCCCTATACTTCTTTGGACATACCACAGTATTTTACGTTCTCACCACATTCTCTCTCCTGCAGCCTCCTCTAGACCACTGTCTATGATACACAGATATATGTACAAACTTACTCTAGATTGGTTCCTTTTACCCATTCCTAATTGGTAAGTGCATTTGTCCACATTAATATTATTACCATCGTCATTTCATATCTATCCCTCTACATCCCATCTGTCCCTGATCTCACTTTCTTTACCCTAGCGCAGGCATCCTCAAACTGCGGCCCTCCAGCTGTTGGAACTACACTCCCATATGCCCACTGTTTATGATTATATAATTTTCATGATGGGAGTTGTAGTTTCCCAACAGTTGGAGGGCTGCAGTTTGAGGATGCCTGCCCTAGCGGATTCCCTCTGGTTTCCCTCCTGTTCCTTTTCACCTATCCTCCATTATGACAACTTCTAATGTTACTTTTTTATTTCTCTTCATCCCTATTATACCAACACATTCTTTTGTCTTTGTTTTTCTTTTTATTGTTCTTTTTTGACATGTTTCTTTCTTTATAGTAATCCAGTCGATAAAGGCTGTGGTGACAGCCAAAACGGTCCGTCCATTTAGGATCACTACAATCTAATGCATTATAAGTAATCTGTTTATTAAGGCACTGTAATCCTGATCCTCTGTAACTGAGCTTGTACAAATTTCAGAAAACCTTTATATAAACCTTTGTATTCTTAAGCGCATCTTGAACTGTGTACAGTGAAATTATTTATTAACTACAGGCAGTCCCCTACTTACATCGTTCCGACTTACATACGTCCCCTAGTTACAAAGGGAGACTTATGGGGCGTGGCTGACATTCAACACTGAGTCACGCCCCGTGATAACCAAGTGCCAGCATGCCACAGCTGCACATGAGATACAGAACATTAGGTGAAATCTTCTAAAAAAGGGCACAGACAGCAAAACAAATGTAAAAACTGTTCCCTGTACTATCCAAAACTAAAAAAAAAGGAATTACAATTAATAAATATAACTGTTCCGAATTTAATACAATTTCAACTTAAGAACAAACATACAGTCTCTATCCCGTATGTAACCTGGGGACTGCCTGTATTGTGTAGTATCACGTACACAGCGGCAATAAGTGAATGGCTATAGCCCCTCTTATCCTCAGCTTTGCGGTCCAGAACTATGGGTAGTGCCGTAGCAGGAAGGTGAATATAAGGGCTCATCCCCACGGCAGAGGATAAATCTGGTCGGTTTATCCCCCCATGGCTGCCGGCGGATGACTTTTCTCCACGGTAAGCGAAGAAAAGCCCTCCCCCTTCACATTCTGATGTTCATAAACCGTCCGAAAACCGGATAGAAGAATGAACATGCACAATGTTATTCAGGCCGCCGGCAGTTTGAAAAACCGCCGGGCGTAAAACCTGTGCATTGGGGACTGCTGCACGGGTTTTCCATAGCGGCCCGGTGTGTCAGTTTGTGGCTGGTTTTTCAGACGGTTTGCAAAACCGCAAACCGTCTGAAAAACCGTCCGCAAACCTGTGCCGTGGGGACATGGCCTAATTATCTATGACAAAACAGATTTTTATGCCATTTAGGAAATATAAAACATTGGTTTTCACTTACGCAGGGTTAAACGTACAACATACACACAATCAGAAAAAACAAACATGCTCAAACCTAACAAACAATACATCTATAAATACCTAAAGCACAATTCAGTACATCCTGTTATGATGCAAGACACTAATAGAAAAGACTACTACAGCTAATAGAAATCAAGGACTTTATTAAATAATAATTTCAGATTATGAAAGCATAAATAATGAATTGGATGTGAATTGCTGATGAAATAATAGCACATTAAACATCTGAAATCTGCTACACATGACTGTAGATTTTCAGTTTTCTTTTAAATTTAATTTGTGTTGGTAGTTCAGATCCTGCAATAAAAATCACTAAGGGGTTAATCTCTACTCACCACACATTCTGAAAATGAATTTCTAAGCAGTTTGAGCCTCCCGGACCCACAGCAGCGTTTATCTTGCCTGCAGTGTGTTGCTATATTTAGGCAGCATGCGCACATAAACGTTATATGGATTGATTGTGAATGAACTCCACATTTCCAAAGGGTTTACAGTGACTGTGACATGTTACAATATTCTTAACTTAATTAAGTAGATTAATGTCTTTAAAGGAGATATGAGCTGTATACAGTAACATTTTCCTTTTTTGGGGGGAGAATTTATTCTAAATCCGTACACAACATACATAAGTTCACTGTAATTGTCAAGTAATAAATCATATGAAAATTCATAAAAGCACATAAATCACTGCCAGGAATCAAGTAATCTCAATATCCCAATAATATCAAGTAATAATACTTAACCTTTAATGTAAATAGTAACTAATATCAACGAAAAGCTCCCCGTAAATTTTCTATACATATTTTTTCCTCTATAGCATAAACAATTAGGTGTCAAGTTTCCCACTATTGGCCCACACATGTGGGCCAATAGTGGGAAACCTGACACTGAAATTGTTTTTATATTGTAGTTATATATATATATATATATATATATATATATATATATATATAATATATATATATATATATATATATATATATAATATACACTCACCGGCCACTTTATTAGTACACCAAGCTAGTAACGGTGTTGGACCACCCTTTGCCTTCAGAACTGCCTCAATTCTTCGTGCATAGATTCCACAAGGTTGTTGCAACGATGCTCAATTGGTACCAAGGGCCCAAAGAGTGCCAAGAAAATATTCCCCACACCATGACACCACCACCACCAGCCTGAACCGTTGATACAAGGCAGGATGGATCCATGCTTTCATGTTGTTGACGCCAAATTCTGACCCTACCATCCGAATGTCGCAGCAGAAATCGAGACTCATCAGACCAGGCAACGTTTTTCCAATCTTCTACTGTCCAATTTCGATGAGCTTGGGCAAATTGGAGCCTCAGTTTCCTGTTCTTAGCTGAAAGGAGTGGCACCCACGGTGTGGTCTTCTGCTGCTGTAGCCCATCTGCCTCAAAGTTCGCCGTACTGTGCGTTCAGAGATGCTCTCTGCCTACCTTGGTTGTAACGGGTGGCTATTTGAGTCACTGTTGCCTTTCTATCAGCTCGAACCAGTCTGCCCATTCTCCTTTGACCTCTGGCATCACAAGGCATTTCCGCCCACAGGACTGCCGCTCACTGTATGTTTTTTCTTTTTCGGACCATTCTCTGTAAACCCTAGAGATGGGTTGTGCTGAAAATCCCAGAATCAGCAGTTCTGAAATACTCAACCAGCCCTTCTGGCACCAACAACCATGCCACGTTCAAAGAGCACTCAAATCACCTTTCTTCCCCATACTGATGCTCGGTTTGAACTGCAGGAGATTGTCTTGACCATGTCTACATGCCTAAATGCACTGAATTGCCGCCATGTGATTGGCTGATTAGAAATTAAGTGTTAACGAGCAGTTGGACAGGTGTACCTAATAAAGTGGCCGGTGAGTGTATATATATGGCTTTACTATTAGGTATACATGAGCACTTGAGGTTCTTTTTTATTTTGACGACAACAGCGCCCTTGGAAACACTTGCACCTGCAAGCATACTGGTGTACCCATAGGCATCATCATGTGCACACTTAAAAATACCAAGGGCCTCATGTCTGAAAACTGTCCAGGTGTACGAGTATGTTCACATGGCGTGCTGCGGTGCACACGCAATATGGCTGCTGTTGAAAGCATGCGCCAGCCAACGCAATGGCCCTGTCTCCTATATGTTTATTAGTTTATTTCTCTTTTTACGAACACCCAGTACGCTGGGAAATCCAAGTGTTTTAAACAGCACTCAATAAGTGCTACTGTGTTTCCTCGAAAATAAGACACCCCAGAAAGTAAGACATAGCAGAGATTTTGATGAATTCCCTAATATAAGGCACACCCCGAAAATAAGACATAGCGGAAATCATTGCTGCAGCTCCCCATACCCAGGGCTGTCCCTAAGGGGGGGCAGAGAGAATGGTAGAAGGGAAGAGGGGGCGGGTGTTCCCAAGCCCCGCTCACTCCGAGAAACAACCCTGGGACATATTGTTGTAGAAGAGTTTTGAAGGACCTGTGCAGGGAGGTCATGTGACTGTGATGTCACCACAGGTCCCGAACATCCCAGGACAGGAGACAGAAAGTGTACAAGTAAGTGAGGGATGGGGGGGAGAACAGAGCAATGATACTGACACACACATCTCACACGATGGCTGATGGGGCATGCTGGGAATTCTAGTTCTATAAGTCCAGCATGTCACATTTGCCATCCTTTGAAGTAAGTCACTGCAGCTGCCACACAATGTCCTTTACATACATATATCCTATGGTTTTTAACTCTAAACTTTAAGATATATACACACACACACACACACACACACACACACACACACACACTACTGTAGTATAGCGTGCTATAATTTATTTGTGGAAAAATAAGACATCCCCTGAAAATAAGACATAGTGCCTCTTTAGGGGCAAAAATTAATATAAGACACTGTCTTATTTTCGGGGAAACAAGGTATGATTTTGCTGTATTTGCAGTGTACTTTGCCGCAATGATGCACTGAAGTACGTCCCGCAAATACGCTGTATGAACATACCCTAAGACTATCTTTGTTACCAAGCAACCAATCAGAGCTCCCCTTTTTCAGAGCACTATATGAAATAAAAGGGGAGCTCTGACTGGTTACTATGGGCAATAAAAAAGGTCTTACACCTAGACAGTTTTCATACATGAGGCCCCAAGTGTTTTCCATATGGTGACAGACATACAGCGCCAGACAAAACAATACCCATATGGCATCAGTGACAGCATGCCCTATAGTGCTATTTCGTCCTGTCCGTAAGCATAAGGCTTAAATGTCAAGCATTTTAATTACACCTTTTCAAAAACTAAACCAGAAAGCGAAAAAAAGAGAAGTGTGAACTCTTTTAAATCCTTCTGCTGCCCTCTGTTACTGACAGTAACTTTCTGCCCGTTATATATATATATATATATATATATATATATATATATATATATATATATATTTCCAAGGAGTAAATCTGTAACAAATACATGGACATACTGAGTGACCCTACAAGCCCTTAATATCTTTCCCTTTGTTAGCACTCTTTGGAAGCCTATCATTGTGAGAATACACTCTCCTCTATCTTCCTATACAAAAACATCCCTGTATCTAGCTACTGACTTAGGCCCCATTTGCATCAAGTGTTGGGCCTCTAATGCAACTACCCACTGAGATACCTTGAAAATGGTATGCTGTGGCGGAGCCATAGGAGAATACACAGCAAAGGTAGTCTCTTTTGTACTATGTTTGCTCTATTTCTCATTGTACACTTTGCCTGTGCCTGACACATAATAAACCATGCTTTTGTGTTCAGAACATAAAGCTTACACTCATGGGGAACTGGGCACACATAGCCCAAAAGACAGCACATTTGCTGTATAGTTTTCTATGACCCCACTGTGGTATATGTTGGGACACCAGCATCAAAGCCCTAAAACATGTTGCAAATGAGGAACGTTGGTGCTGATAGGCCAGTACTAAAGGTAGGATAGAATGTGCCAGAATGTATGAACCTGTTCTACTGTGGGTCAAACATACAGGCGCAGTGTAGTGCCAATACAACAACTCAGGCTCAGGCAGATCACCTTTACCTGGTCTGGCTGATCTAACTGTTCTGCGCCTAGATTTGGTGTCAAAGAATCATACATGTGTCTACTTCTAAGAATGTGGTGCGACACGCCCCTATTACGCCCTAATCTTTGGTGCATAAAAATGTGTCGTGCCGGCGCTTATCGTGCCAAAGTTTTATCGCACTTATCACAACTATTCATACATCTATAAAACAGGTATACTACAGCTTTTTGACACCAGATAACTGGCGCAGCCCCGCTCTTACATGTCGCCCTAAGTGTGGTATTCCAAATAGTTACAGAGACATTTACAATTAAAAGAGGCCCGGAGTGTGTGACAATGCAGATAAGATCAAAGTTATACATGGACTTTATGTACATTAATATGTCCCAGCTGCTGGCTGTGTATAGGAACTACAGCATAGCCCCACTGAAGTGAATGGTTTGTAATGCAATTCCCTGCACATCTGATGGCTGGGATCGCCAATGTTTAGGGAAAAAACATTAAACACTCGGCAGAGGATAAAATACTGGTTGGATTCCAATTAGTCCAGTATTTTACAGTCTTTTTTTAGGATTTCGGGCACACTATTCAATAGAACAGTACTATAATCCACTGTTTTATAGAAGATGCTGAAGATAAATCCAGCATGCACGAAGAGTACTCAGGGCGCTCAACAACATAATAAAACTTGACTTATATTTAGTCATTTAAAACAACCATTTACTGTAGTACATATCGAAGTTCCAAGACTTCTGGGCTTACGCGTTTCGGCAAAACATCTTAGGTGCTACTGAGCAAGGTGTTTTGCCGAAATGTACTACAGTAAATGGTTATTTTAAAAGACTAAATAAAAGTAAAGTTTTATTATGTTGTTGAGCTCCCTGACTACTCTTCATTGTTGCTGGTTACTATTCAAAGTGACTAGAGTGGCTGCTACACTCCGTGCATCTGAACTATCCACTGAAGATGGTTTCCACCAGGCAACTCTGTGAGCTAACCATGTTATTGACAAATTTTTAATAGAAAATTTTCTAGGTTTTTTTTTCAAAAGTTTTGAAATCTGACCTCAGAAAATCCAAGCTGTGTAGACCAGGGGTCCCCAACCGCCATTCCGCGGACCGGCACTGGGCCTTAGCGTATCCCCTGCCGGTCCGCGGCGCCGGCTACACCAGATGCCGGCCGTCCGGTGACCTTAGTCCGGGCAGTCGGCATCTTCTCTGCGCGGCCGCTATAATCCGGCCGCGCAGATCTAGCAGCTGCGCTCAGCGTGAGGCTGCATTACAGAGGAAGTAGGGACAGCTCTGTCCCTGCTTTCCCTCTCGCTGTAGATGCGGCGCTCACTGAGCGCTGTATCTACAATGATGAGCGGCGCAGGGAGTGTGATGCACAGTGACGTCACACCCCCCGCGACGCTCGCTGCTGTCCGCTGCCGAGGAGGAGGAGCTTGGACGAGGATCCAGGAAAGCTGAGTGACTTCTTATTACTTTTTTTTTTTTTGACCTGGCTGCCTACTGGGGCAGCTATCTATCATTATTACTGGGGGGGCAGCTATCTATCATTATTACTGGGGGGGCAGCTATCTATCATTATTACTGGGGGGGCAGCTATCTATCAATATTACTGGGGGGGCAGCTATCTATCATTATTACTGGGGGGGCAGCTATCTATCATTATTACTGGGGCAGCTATCTATGTATTATCACTACTGGGGCAGCTATCTATGTATCATTATTACTGGGGCAGCTATCTATCATTATTACTACTGGGGCAGCTATCATTATTACTGGGGCAGCTATCTATCATTATTACTGGGGCAGCTATGTATCATTATTACTACTGGGGCAGCTATCTATGTATCATTATTACTGGGGCAGCTATCTATCAATATTACTGGGGCAGCTATCTATGTATCATTATTACTGGGGCAGCTATCTATGTATTATCACTACTGGGGCAGCTATCTATGTATCATTATTACTGGGGCAGCTATCTATGTATCATCACTACTGGGGCAGCTATCTATGTATCACTATCACTACTGGGGCAGCTATCTATGTATCATTATCACTACTGGGGCAGCTATCTATGTATCATTATCACTACTGGGGCAGCTATCTATGTATCATTATCACTACTGGGGCAGCTATCTATGTATCATTATCACTACTGGGGCAGCTATCTATGTATCATTATCACTACTGGGGCAGCTAGCTATGTATCACTGTCACTACTGGGGCAGCTATCTATTATTATACTACAGGGGGGCTATATTTATTTATTACAGGGGGCATATATCTCTATAATGACAGAGCTGATTACATATGTATATTATATACATGTATAATGCTGACCCACAGAGCTGACAATCAGTCTCCAGTTATAAAATACTGGTTACCCCATACGATATCCCTAAATGACACAATATACACTTTATTGGGTTTTTTGTGTGTGTGTGATTCTAAACCTCCAACCTCCTCCATAACCCCGCCCCCACTGGGCCGTGGAAAAATTGTCGTGCATCAAACCGGTCCCTGGTGGAAAAAAGGTTGGGGACCGCTGGTGTAGACTATAGCTCGGATTTTCTACTGAAGTCTAAGGGAATAACTTTAAAGTTGGATTTTTTTGGATTCTGAATACCGAATCCGCCTAAAAATCCAACTGTAAATCAGTCCCGCCAGATAACGGGAGACGTCGACACAGCAGAAGAGAAAGTCGGATGTGTGGCTTTTCTCCGCCCTCTCAGCTTAAGTAATAGGTCTCTTCCTATAGGCAAACAGGGGAGAGCCCTTCAATTAAGCTGAGCTGGGTGTGAAGAGGCCGCACATCAGACTCCTTTCCTATCATTGTACCAGCTTCTCGCTGTACCTGGCTCAGTTTTACCCAAATTACTGAGACCAGGAAAGCAGAAGCTATTTTATGCTACTGATTGTTACTGCTGCGGGAACCAGCTGACAGGTTCCCTTTAATTGTAAGCCGTGTGACACATACCCAGCATGTTTTGTCCAGATCACTGGAAATGCTTTTTATTACTAGGAACTGACTTGGCAGCTTATAGTGAGAACTGCAGCACTTTATATTGTGGTATTAGGAAATGCAATCTTTAGCAGTGCATTTTCTTCTCTAAACTCTTAATTACATAGCCTACAGCCCACACACTCTGGCAGGGGTAAGCTAGCTCTCTTTAAACCACTTATTATTGGGAAATATTACTTTGCTATCCAGGCTGCTTACTGCAGCAAGGGCGATGAAATTTTATGATAAATCATTAGAGAGGAAGCATTTCACACATCTAAAATATTTGCTGCTTCTGACGAACACCTGGTCATTAGCAGTCAAGAGTCTAATAATTACTAAACTGGAGATTCTTTGAATACAACATAGAATGGAAGATTTCTTGATCCACCAAATTCATGTTGCAGTAAAAAGTATAATAACTATGTATAAAAATGTATCAATATGCAGTATAAATGAATATTATTATTATTATTATTATTATTATTTATTTTTAAAGCGCCATTTATTCGAGGGCGCTGTACATTCGAGGGGTTACATACAATACATAAGTCAAACGAGTACAAAGATAAATGAACAATGACAATTGGCACGACAGAGGGAGAGAGGACCCTACCCGCGAGGGCTTACAATCTACAAGGAGGGGGAAAGAGACAGGAGGTGAGGGGCAGACATGTATGAGGGGGAAGTTGTGACAAGTTTAGTGAAGGTTGTAGGCAAGCCTGAAGAAATGGGTTTTCAGGTTACTTTTGAAGTTGGTGAGAGTGGGGGAGAGTCTGATGTGTTGTGAATGTGATGCTGATGTGAATAGTAAAACTATATGTTTTATATCTAAATTAAGCACAGCCTCAAATTCAGACCACTGTGCTACAATGGATCTCCTCCATATGAACACTTATGTAGGGGGTGTCTACAGGTGATACAAAACAGCATCTATGGGTGTAGTCATCCTTTAGCCCTCAGTGTTTGCTATATGGGGGAAACCCATGCTGTAGTTTATACGTTTCAGAGTAGTTTAGATAAAATACCATTAAACCACAATTCTGGGGTGTCTCTCTTTTTTAAAGGTTGACAAGATGTATGAATTCTTTATGTAATTAAGTAAGAAAAAGTAGTAGGACCCTCATACTAGGCTATTGGTGGTCCGCTCTCAATCATCAGGTCGGAGGCTATCAATCATTATAGGTATGATATGATAATAGCTATATTGCATTGCGACATTGCATCTGAGGATTGTCAGTGTGGTTGTGTTGCAGCAGGTGATATAAAATGACTGATGTGACTGTTGCACACAACTTTGCCATAATAGACCAAAATACAATTCCCATCTAAGGGCCACATGTATGAAAACTGCCCAGATCTAAAATTCACTTTGTTGCCCATAGCAACCAATCAGAGCGCCCCTTTCATTTTTCCAGAAACTATATGAAATGAAAGAGGCACTCTGTTTGGTTGCTATGGGCAACAAAGTGGATTTTAGACCTGGGCAATTTTCATACATGTGGCAACTCCAATACAGTCATGCGATAGCCAGTTGCCGACAAACAGAATACATTTTTTAGTTGTGTGACTTGTCTTATACTTGATGATGCATTACTAAAGTAAATTACCCTTGGTCTGGGTCAACTGATAGCTTCACATGGCTTTCATTACCACCTGTATGCTGATGACACCCAACTCTACATCTCCGGCCCAGATGTCACCTCTCTTCTCTCCCGGATCCCAGACTGTCTATCGTCCATTTCCTCCTTTTTCTCCTCCCGTCTCCTAAAACTAAATGTGGAGAAGACAGAAATCATCTTTCCACCGTCCCCCTCCATCCCTCCACCTGATCTCTCTATCACTGTCAACGGCTGTACACTCTCACCTGTTCCGCAAGTCCGCTGCCTTGGGGTAATCCTCGACTCCGCTCTGTCCTTCAAACCACACATCCAAACCCTCACCTCTGCCTGCCGCTTCCACCTGAAAAATATCTCTCGCATCCGTTCGTTCCTCAACTTCGACACCACAAAAATGCTCGTCCATGCCCTTGTCATCTCCCGCCTTGACTACTGCAACATCCTTCTCTGTGGCCTCCCATCTAGCACTCTTGCTCCCCTTCAAACCATTCTCAACTCCACTGCCCATCTTATCCACCTCTCTTCTCGTTACTCCTCTGCCTCTCCCCTTTGTCAATCCCTTCACTGGCTACCAATTGCTCAGCGAATTCATTTAAAGTTGCTAACCATGACCTACAAGGCTCTCCATAACCTCTCCCCTCCATATATCTCTGCCCTAATCTCCAGATATCTCCCCTCACGCAATCTCCGCTCCTCACAGGACCTTCTTCTCTGTTCTCCTCTTATCAACTCCTCACATAACCGTCTCCAAGACTTCTCTCGCGCTTCCCCCACACTCTGGAATGCACTGCCCCAACATATCAGACTCTCTGCCTCTCTCACCAGCTTCAAAAGCAACCTGAAAACCCATTTCTTCAGGATTGCCTATAACCTACAATAACCCTGCTGCCACTGTACTACCCCACAAACATGTCTGCTCCTCTCCTCCTGTCTCTTCCCTCCTCCTTGTAGATTGTAGGCCTTCGCGGGCAGGGTCCTCTCTCCCTCTGTACCAGTTATAAGTCATTCATTGTCATTATTGTACTCACTTGGCATATCATGTATGTGACCCCTCTAATGTACAGTGCCATGGAATCAATGGCGCTTTAAAATAAATGTTAATAATAATAATTATAATAATAATAATAAAGTCACAGTGTAACTCTAGCCTCTCTAAGTCTCTTTAGTTCCATTTAGAGGTAGCTACCCTAAAAGTCAAAATCCAACCCAACCCAATGGTAAGATTGCATTTTAATAACTGAAAGATTTCAGCTGGTGTCACGATATTTCATGACGTTTTTCATCTCTCTTTCTTAATGTGTTCAATACTTTTTCCATGTGTCATTTCTCATTATTACACATAACTTAAAGAGAACCTGTGACATAGGTTATACCCTTGCTGAGGACAGCACAAGCTAGTATCAGCCATGCTGTTTCTAGCCCGGTGTCTCTTATTCTGTAAGATGCTGTAATTTTAGAGTATTTAAAGAGAACCTGTCACATAGACTATGCCCCCCTTGCTGAGGGCAGCACAAGCTAATGACAGACCTGCTGTTTCCAGAGCTGTGTCCCTTATTCTGTAAGATGCTGAAGTTTTAGAGCATTTAATGCTCAAATCTGCAGTTTTCAGGCAGAAAAGATTCAAAGAGTTATTTCATACCCCACCCACCTGAGGCTAGCACTACTCACCTCACAACTGATTAACCTATTACTTTGAATAGGTAGAAACATGTGAGTAACTGCCAGTGGGTGGGGCTAGCCTTTAGTGGGTGTCGCTAACACCTGATCATGAATAAGATTTGAGCATTAAATGCTCTAAAACTACAGCATCTTACAGAATAAGTGACACAGCACTGGAAACAGCAGGTCTGTCACTAGCTTGTGCTGTCCTCAACAAGGGGGGGCATAACCTATGCGACAGGTTCCCTTTAATTTATGGACTACGGTTTGATCTACATATATGGAGAACTATTCTGAGAACCTTTCTTCACCTTCCAATTCTGGCTATTGTATTTGATAAAGGATTTGCTTATATATGGAAATTACTATAAATACTCACCTTGGTATTCACTGGTTTTCCAGCACCAACGTTGACAGCAGCATTTCCTGATATCTGTTTACTTCCAGTTAGGGTATGTTCCGATAGCGTATTGCGGCATGCACAGATATGCAATTCAGTAGCGCTGTTGAAAGTATGCGCTGGCCAGCACATTCCTTAAACGCAAGTCAGCTCTCTGCCTCCTATCTTTTTTATTTTTTGGCACATAAGCGCCCAAAAGAAGTGATAGGGGACTTTTTTGCAGGCACTCAATACGCGCCAGGAAAGACAATTGTAAAATCACGGTCGTCTGATGATGGCAATTTTAAACAGTGCGGGAATCAGCTGAAGTAACCTGTTGGTAATGCCCTACGTAAATAAGGTCCCAATATAGTACTTGTTTCAGTGGTCATGTGCCATATCCTTGACATTACTGCTCAGGAAGTGAATAACTCATGATGTATATTTACAGCAGTAGCTTCAAATTGAAAGAAAAATAACAAAAAATAACTCGGATAACCCCTCAAATCAGCAACTTTGATAGCGAATGTTATGTATTGTTATGGTCAAATGGTTTGGTAGATTCAATTAATGCACAATGATACTGTATAAAACAATAACAAGCCTGATAATGTTTTGGTGAATCCCTGATATCTTTTCATCTGCCTTTCCATTTGTATTCAGCAATTATAAAAAAAAGAATTCCATAATAAATTCACATCAAATCTGAGTCATGGAGATTTGTTATAGTATAGATTATATGGTAATCGGTCAACACTCTTAAATTCTATAAATTGAAGCAAATTTTAAATCCATGTAAAGATACAAAGCGAAACAAACAACAAAACGCTGGCCCCTTTTCAATCCACTTTACTAGATTATTATCTTTAAAGTTGGCAAAGTCCTGTAATACCTACTATCATTTTAAATTACATGGCTAGAGACCGCCTAAAAAATCCTGAAAGAAATGGTTTAGAAAAGTAATGTCTGAAAAAAGCTGTGACCCACTTTCCATTTGCACAAACAACCATTCCAAAATTACAATTGCATTGTATAATAACCATTAAAAGATCAATTCAGGCATTGATGTTGCAAAGTTCTGGTATGCTAACCTTTCAATGCAACAAATCTATAGCACATATGCAACAGAAATTGACATGATACAGGTTTAAAAGGACCACTCTAGTTTATATTTAATTACAAATTGCTATTAGGTGCGGCCAGTAATTTTGCTTACCTGCAGCTGATATCTGACTAGATCTCTGTTAGCTAATTTAGTGCAGGTCATGCGACCTAAGAGACACTGTGTTTTGATGGTGACAGGAAGTCTTGCTCTCTATGCATTCAAATGAGACTGACTATGCATTCCTATTGGAGGGTTAAAATCAGTCTCATAGAAATGCATAAAGAAATTCACTTCCGGGTCACAAAACCATGCTGTTTCACCAACTCAGAGTACAGGTCACATAACCCAGAGGCAGCAGTCAGAAATCTTATATTCAGCTGCATGTAAGCAAAATTACTGGTTCTATTTTGTACCTAGAAGCAATGTTTTTAAAAAAACAAAACACCCAGAATGGTCCTTTAATAATACACTACAAGTCAATTTCAACATACAATGTTTTCAATATGCAATGGTAGTCAATTGTTTTGTATGTTGATGGACTACTGTACATATATAATGGGAAAATGTATGATTCAGATAATATACATAATAAATAAAACCATATAATATGGACATCCCCTTTAAACCTGTAAAGACACTAAAGGGGAAACGGAGTGCTACACATTAAATAAATGGCTGGCCATGTAACAAATGGATAAGCCATGTCGACATGGGTGGAAGTCAGTCATACTTTGTTAGCAGCTCTCTGCACAGTCTAAAAGGCTTATAGGGAGGGACTGTTTTGAAGAAACAACCTATTTGGACTTTGATGAGGCAGTGCCTCTGTTAGGCTATGTCTACACAGCACTGGATTATCCTCGGATTTTCCGCGGATTCAGTATTTTTAATCTGCCGAATATCTGACTGTACCCAGCGCTGTAGAAAACCGATGCTGTGTAGACTACAATACAGATTTTCTATTGAAGCCACTGGCCGTCCGGCGGAGGATAGAGCGAATTCTATCTTCCGCCAGATTATAGTCAGATTTCCGTGCAGTCTATGTACTGAGCTGCTGGAAATCCAAAATCCAACCAAGTTTTTTTGTGCTAAAACTGTGCAAAACATGGCGGCATGGTGCAGCGAAGCTAAAATACCATAGGATTTCCAATGGTATTTTAACTTTCCTGTGGAGACAAAGCCTTACATAACACCCAAAGTGGAACGGCATGGTTGTTCCTCTAAATCAGGAAGATAGACTGCATGTCAAGCATTTGGTCAACACCTCATCTACTGGGACTTCATAAGATAAAACAGGTCAAGGTTGTCACTACCTGTTCCAAAGAACCTAATGATGCAGAGGTGTGTACAGCATATCTAAACAATACAATAGGTTATTTTAAGTTGTGAGTCTTAAATCTACTATCAATGCAGATTATACTTAGAGATTCTCCTGGCAGAGAGGGTTCCCCTCTACTTGTTAAATCCAAATTAAAAGTGTGGTTGCCTATTTTTTTTTGCCAAGTAGTCATTCAAGGCTAACAAGCCAGTAATGGCTCCATGCAATTTGGAATAAATGGATCTGTAGTAGTGGACTGTCCATAGCTTGCCCCCTAAGAGCACAAAGGAATAATTGACATGCCTCTGTCTAGTACGGAAATTTCATAAGGTACGTAAATAACTTTTGTTTGCAAAAGGACTGTGATGTGTCATAGATTAAACTAAGACTATATTAGCCCTTGATACACTTCCACTGTACATTCAGATTTTTTAAAATGACTCCTTTTCCTTTCGAGAACTTTTCTTCTATTCAGCTTCAGCTCCCTCCGGAGCCTGCAGCAGTCTGCGTAATGTCATTTCCCAGTCTGCCTTAAAAGATCTGTAAATGTCAACGCTTGTCATGTGCTAGCAGCATCTTGGTCTCATGTGGGCTGCACACTTCCACTGCCTCACACTAGAGCACTCTCCCCCCTCTTTATCTTATAACTACATGCTGTTCTAGCTATGTTCCCCAGCTAGACAGCACAGGAATTGGTTATTGGGATGACCTACATAGAGTTTGATATATAAAGGCTCACACACCAGAATTAGGTTAAGAGTCAACATTACATAGTTAGGCCAGATGGGCAATCTGGCAATTCAGACCTGAAGGGCTGGCTGATCAGCGCTAGTTAGCCCCCTAAGACCCACAGTACTGAATATCTGGGCCATCTGTGAGCTCAAGGAATCACAGAGCCCTTATTGACATCAGTAAAGACAATATCACAGCAGATGGACGTTGTGTGTGAAACTAGGACTAGTTTATGACCTTCGTACTAACGCTGATCTAGAAACATTTTTATATAAATAAGCTAATGTTATACACAAAAAAAAACATTCTTGTAGCACGTTTGATTTAAATATGCAAAAAGGGCTAGAAGGCACATGTCCTAGTTATAACTCCTGTAAAATCTGTGCAAAGAAACTCATTTCCAAAACAAAATGTAATTGCTTGCAATGCATTTATGTAGATGTATTCTGCATTGGCTCAAGCAGAACACCACCTCTGTGCTTTCCCTGCCATGAAAGGAACAGGAAACTGGACTTAGCTATCCACCTGAAAAATATTTCACGAATCCGCTTCTTGCTTAGCCCTGACACTACAAAAATACTGGTCCATGCCCTTGTCATCTCCCGCCTAGACTACTGCAACATCCTTCTCTGCAGCCTCCTGTTTAGCACTCTTGCTCCCCTTCAATCCATCCTCAACTCTGCTGCCCGTCTTATTCACCTCTCTCCTCGCTAATCCTCTGCCTCTCCCCTCTGTCAATCCCTTCACGGGCTTCCCATTGCCCAGCACATTAATTTCAAGTTACTAACCATGACCTCAAGGCTCTCCATAACCTCTCCCCTCCATACATCTCTGCCTTAATCTCCAGATATCTCCCCTCTCGCAATCGCCGCTCCTCACAGGACCTTCTTCTCTGCTTTCCTCTTATAAGCTCCTCACACAACCATCTCCAAGACTTCTCCCGTGCTTCCCCCACACTCTGGAACTCACTGCCCCAACACCTCAGACTCACCACCACTTTCTCCAGCTTCAAAAGCAACCTGAAAACCCATCTCTTCAGGATAGCCTACAACCTAGAATAACCCCGCTGTTACTACACCCTTCCACAAACATGTCTGCCCCTCACCTGCTGTCTCTTTCCCCCTTCCTTGTAGATTGTAAGCCTTCGTGGGAAGGGTTCTCTTTCCCTCTGTGCCAGTTGTTAGTCACAGATTGTCACTATTGTACTTGTTTGACTTATGTATGTAACCCCCTGAATGTACAGCGCCCTGGAATCAATGACGCTATAAAATAAATAATAATAATAATTTAGGGAATAAATCTTCAAATACAGGGGTCAGACCTCCAGAATCCCTATGCTCAGCATAGTTACATACTGTATAGTAACAATATGGACTTTCTTTACTAGCAGTCATTACAGTAACTCATGATTGCACTAGGCTCCCAGGGTGGAATATAACCATGAACATCTGTATGGAGTTTACATGTTCTCTCCTTGTTTGCGGGGTGGGGATCTCCCATGTTCCAAAAACCATACAGACAGGTTTTCCTATAAATTTGCTTTAGTGAATAGGAGATAGGAAAATTGGGTTGTGAGCTCCACTGGGACCAGTGACTTATGAATATAGACATTTTTTGTATATTGCTACAGAATATGTTGGCAATATACAAGAAACAAGAATATAACCTAAAATCTTGCAATGTTATAGTTTGTGGTTTCTAATAATTTGCAAGAGGATGAAAGCATGAAAATGTCTGTATGATCTGTGAAGAAAACCAAGTTAGTCATAAAGGGTATTCATTTGAATACTTGCCAAGTAATTAACCAATAGTAGATGGCTAAGTGCCTTGTATAAAACAAGTAACACTGTAATGGCTAAAGGCAAGAGACTAATTTTAGATGAATCACTAGTGTATACATTTTTTTAAATAATAATCATCTCCAGCGTAAGGCTGGCCAGCGTCAAATGCCTCTGATCCAGTCTCTTTTTTCATGAGGGTTAGGACTAGAAGGTCATGGGTACTCCTTCAGAGCCACAAAATAATTCCAGCCCTCCACAGTCAGAAAAACAAACCATACAGCTGCCCTGCAAGAAGACACAAGCCTTAGGTTACACTCATTGGCGCTACCTTTACATATTTTTTCCAGACTATAGAAACTATATAATATATACAGCGATACATTTAAACCACCTGCCTAATATTCTGTAAATCCCACTTTTGCCTCTACAGCAGATCTTACTCATTGAGGCTTGGCATGGACTGGCATGGACTCTATAGACTTCTAAAGGTGTCCTTTGAAATCTAATCACATAGATAATAGCATCAAAAACTTCTATATAAAGAAACGGGGCCTTCAATGGACTTTGTTTTCCAGCACGTCGTACAAAAGCACCATTGGCTTGATATCTGAAGAATTTAGAAGTCAAAACAACAACCTGCATTCTCTCTCATGTTTGTCAAGCCATTCTAAAACAATTTTCATAGTGTGGCATTATCCAGTTTTTAGAGGCTACTGCCATTAGGGAATGCTTTTGCCGTGAAGAGTGTACTACAATAATGTTCAGGTAGGTGGCATCTATTACAGTAAGATCCACATAAATGTCAGAACTCACATTCCCCCAGCAGAACATTGCCCAGACCATCAAGTTGCCTCTGCTGGTTTGCCTTCTTCCCATAAGGCTACGTTCACACGGCTTGTTTGCGGGGCGCAATTACGGCCCGCAATTACGCCGTGTGAACGGGGGCGGGAGCGGGGGGCCGGCACCTCGCCGGCCCATAGACTTTCATTACCAGCGGAGACGTAATCCATAGTTCTCTATGAGAACTGTGGATTACCGTAATGACTGGGACGTATTCCAGCCGTAATTCACACACTACGGCGTGTAATTACGGACTGAAATACGTCCCATTTTAAGCCGTGTGAACATAGCCTAATGCATCCCATTGTCGTCTTTTCCACAGGTACACAAGAGATGCAGCTAGACACCCACAAAATGTACAAGAAAATGTGAGGCATCAAAACAAGCCACTTATTTCCATTGCTCTACTGAACAATTCTGATGTTCATGTGCCCACTGTAGGCATTTTTGGAGACGGGCAAGTGACATGCATGTACACAGTGTATGGAGCAATGTAACTACAAACTACTCAAAATGGGATGCACTGTGTTTTGAAAACCTTTTCACAACAGCCACAAATAACTTCTACAGCACTTTGTGCTGGCCTAATTTAATGGAATTGGTCAACACTGACCAATCTTCACTCACTATGTGCATACATGAACCTATTGTTAATACTCAGGGATAGCAAGACATGTCTCACAATGATAGTGGTAATTCCCTCTGTTAATAACTTCTGATACATTTGCAGTTTCTGAGGATTTCCAGGATTTCTGAGGTCGCACCTGGTGGCCATCAGAGTAAGCCAACCTTACTATCTAAGGCTCTGTGAAGAACCCAATGGCTGCTAAGTTATACCCCTTTGGAACAAGCCCAGTAATGGCACAGTGGGTCCACAACCCGCCATTCTCCCTGTGACACTGTGCCTGTGTAAACAATAAAAGCGACAATTATTCTTCTATTTGCATGGACCCCTAGAGTCATACCTCCACCGATGACATACCAATAGCTTACCTAATCTGAAGTTTTAAAGATTTCTAGATAATACATTATCGAGGTGGGTAACAAAGAACTACAGCATAGGTAATAAATGCCTAATAATTGTAGATGCCAAATCCAGGAAATTTGGAGAAGAGGGGGGTTTCTATCTGACAGAGGTGGGATCCAAACCTACTGTATCAGGTATTTATGGCATATCACATGGGTATATAAAGCACCTTTAAAGGGAACCTGTCATATAGATTATGCCCTCCTTGCTGAGGACAGCACACACTAGTGACAGACATGCTGTTTCCAGCGCTGTGTCCATTTTTCTGTAAGGTGCTGTAGTTTTAGAGCATTTAAAGGGAACCTATCCCGTAGGTTATGCCCCCTTGCTGAGGACAGAACAAGCTAGTATTAGACATGCTGTTTCCAGCACTGTGTCCCTTATTTTGTAAGATGCTGTAGTTTTAGAGCATTTAATGCTCAAATCTTATTCATGAGCATGTATAAGCCCGCCTACTAAATGCTAACCCCACCCACCTAGCAGGTATTCTACCTATTCATAGTAATAGGTTTATCAGTTGTGAGGTGGACAGGGCTAGCCTCAGGTGGGCAGGGTATGAAAAAAACTTTTTGCTGGACTCTTTTCTGGCTGAAAACTGCAGATTTGAGCATTAAATACACGAAAACTACAGCATCTTACAGAACAAGGGACACAGTGCTGGAAATAGCAGGTCTGACACTACCTTGTTCTGTCCTCAGCAAGGGGGCATCATCTATGTGACAGGTTCCCTTTAAATCAGTGTTTCTCAACTCCAGGCCTCAAGTCCCACCAACAGGTCAAGTTTTCAGGATCTCCTCAGAAGTGCACAGGTGATATCATTATTGTCAGTGCATTCTGTGGGAGACCCTGAAAACATGACCTGTTGGTGGGTCTTGAGGACTGGAGTTGAGAAACACTGCTTTAAATGCTCTAAAACTCCAGCAATCTTACAGAAAAAGGGGACACAGCGCTGGAAACAGCATGTCTGTCACTAGGTTGTGCTGTCCTCAGCAAGTGGGGCATAAACTACGTGACAGGTTCTCTTTAAGATGTAAATATCTTTTTAAGCTTGTTTCAGATTCTTAGGCGATTCTATACTTTTCATGAAATGGATACAAATACCCGAATAGCTCACAAGTGTCACATCATTAGCTATGGAAGAGTAATTTCTAAAACGTGTATCAGAAGAAAAAAAATAACTCATGAAATGCATTAGAGAAAACTGATTACCTGCAAATTTTTATCCTTGCAAGTCTAGTCATTGTGCATATGGTCCATCTATTAAAATAAAGTAGATACTGCATTGTCCCCCTCTGAGTATGAGTTATCATAGTCTATACAGCTATGTTCAGATACCACTATCAATGTATTTAAAAGAACAAAAAAAAAGCCATTTTAACACATTAGCTATAATACTCCCCGAGTTAGGCCATGACTTTATTAGCACCCCACAGCTTTATCACTGTGGCAATGCTCTCTGACCATTATTCTGCAAATTGAAGCATTTAATCACAACAAAGAAACTATCATTTATCTAAACTGAATGTTTGTTCAGCCAGCACAACATTATCTCAACTCAGCTTTCCTGTTCTTAATCTCATGCTTATACATATTTCAATGATAACATTCTGTACTATACATCGGCATGTATTTTAATAGCTATGTGCAAATCTTTACATACATATTAAGCTGTATGTGAAGTCTGCACTTCTTCATTGCAAAATAAAAGCTCTCATAGGAGTCCATGCCAGATATCCACTCTACACATTTACTAAAGGACTGTTTAATCATGAATGTGTTTAATACAACACCGCACTGCAGTGAGGTACCTGTCTGGCAATAAACATGCACATAAATTGGATTGCTGTTACTAGTGGGGTACCACAAGGGTCAGTATTGGGCCATAACCTCTTCAACATTTTCATTAACGATCTTACAAATGGATTGCACAGTAGAATATCGATCTTTGCAGACGATACTAAGCTCTGTAAAGTAATCAACACAATAGAGGATAATGTGTTATTACAAAGGGACCTGGATAAGTTGGCGGCCTGGGCAGGGAAATGGCAGATGAGGTTTAACACAGATAATTGCAAGGTTATGCACTTTGGGGAGGAAAAACCCTTACATGACTACATGTTAAATGGAAAAAGGCTGGGAAAAAGTGACATGGAGAAGGACTTTGGGAAACCTGTGGACAGTAAATTTAATTGAAAGCAGCCAGTGTCAGACAGCAGCTGCCAAGGCAAATAGGATCATGGGGTGCATTAAAAAGGCATAGAGGCACATGATGAGAACAAAAAATTCCCTCCCATTATACAAGTCACTGGTTAGACCAAAACATGGAATATTGTGTACAGTTTTGGACACCATGCACAGGAAAGACATGTAGAGTTTAACAGGTACAAAGGCGGGCAACAAAAAAATTTAAAGGACTGGTGACTATAATTACCCAAAAGATTGGCAAGATTGGGTTATTTAGTTTAGAAAAAGACGGCTCGGGGGACATAATAAATATTTTTAAAAATACATCAAAGGTCAATATAGAGACTCTCCCAAGATTTATTTATACCCAGGGCGTATCTAGAACAAGGGGCATCCTCTACGTCTTGAGGAATGAAATTTCTACATAAACATAGAAAGGGATTCTTTACTGTAAAGCAGTGAGACTGTGGAACTCTCTGCCAGAGGAATTTGTCAGGGTAAAATTCACAAACAGAAATTTAAAAAGGGTTTGGATGATTTCTGGGGTAATAAATAACAAGTTATAGTGTCTAGGATTCAGGAGAGGGGTCATTGATCCAGGGAATTTTCCGATTGCCAGGATTGGGGTCGGGGAAAGGGAATTTTTTCCCCAAAATGAGGACAATTGGCTTTTACCTCATTGGTTTTTTGCCTTCCTCTGGATCAACACCTTAGCACAACAGGCTGAACTGGATGGACGTCTCGTCTTTTTTCGGCCTTACAAACTATGATATCTCAAACTATATATCTCTTTGAATATCTGAATTCTTGAATGTCCAAAAAGGTCCCAGACCATATTTGTCAACCTTTCATCTCCCAATCCTAGAGATCTAAAGTTCTCCAATTACTTGCAGGGCTGTGGAGTCGGAGTTGGAGTCGGTGCCTATTTTGCAGGAGTCATAAAAGGGACCGACTCCCAAAATAAAATAAGTTGGGCCATTTAGTTCGATGCAAAAAGCAAGAGGAATTGGGTCCGGCCATGCTCCTGCTCCCCTATCTTCCCGCCTCATCACATGAGGAGTGTAATTGATACCCGGAGCAGGCAAAGCGCTGGCCAGGGGAAAAGAATTCCGATCCCATGACAAACAAATTTAAAAAGCCAAATTTTTACAAAACCCCATTGGGCTTGTTTTTTAAAGTAAGAAAGTAGGTTTAACCCCAAAAAAACAAATTTTAGTTCATCAAAACTGTACTGTGGGCTAGAGGCAATTTTCCCTTTATACCCGACATTGTTAAGGATTTGCCCCTGTGGTCAAACCCCTTTCCCCCCCAAACCCAAGTTAGTGTAAAAGAGCCGTTCTCTACCTGAAAAAAATGAGATCAGAGTGAGTCATGTATGCAGGATCTGATGGAGGCAATACTATTTCTCAGAACAAATTCAGAGACTCCACAAATGTTCTTGCAGTGTTTTGCATATTTACAATTTTTTTGTGTTCTAAAGTCGTACCCAATAAATATATTTTACACTGAAAAAGCAAAAGGGGTAACAATGTTTTGAACTTGTGACTTTCAGGCTCCATATCCCCTCCATCCACTACGGGCTTTGACATGAGGCTACTGTAATTTTATATACAGTCATCTTATCTATCTTATACATAAATTTGACTTGCAAGTATTTAGCATCTACTTAGTTCTGCAGATTCTTTCCTGTAACTGCATTGTTACTCTTTTGCTACTAAAAATCAAAATGTTAATTTCTATTATTTTGTTAGTATTTGGGAAATCCACCTTTGGCTTTCAATACTGCCTGAATCCTTCTGGGCTCTGAATCAGATTCAAGCATGTCTTGACTAAAATCTAATTCTAGATCTCTTCTACACATTCCCAATGTTGGTGCAGACTGGACTTGGATACAAATACAGCTTTTTCTTCAACTCTACCCACAAGTGTTCAAAAGATCAAAACATTGTTACCCTTTTGCTTGTCAGTGTCTGTTTCAAACTCTAATAGCTTGATTATTGTATCATAAGGTGATAAACACCTGATGTACCATTTTTACTACAGTAAAGTTATCACTTAAACATGCGCCATGTATGAGGGAGTCAGGAGTCGAAGTCGGAGGTTTGGGAAATTGAGGAGTCGAAGTCGGGGCTTTGGCTTGCCGACTCCACAGCCCTGATTACTTGTTTCACAAAAGTTGCTCTTCTTCCCAGGCTTCAGCTCCCACTTCCTGTGCAGGCTGTAGGACAGCAGTGACTGACATTTCAGCCATTCTAGTTCCTATTCTTGTGCCCATTAGAGGGACACGAGTGATGGAAGGGTTTTGACCCAAAAAATAAAAAGACAGTGTCCAAGCAGGAGGTCTGGCTATAAATGTGAGCTATCAGAGCTGTAACTGTCATAAAATGAGATTTCTAGAGAGAGAGAGAGAAGAACTTACATACTGAAAGATCAGCTGTTATCTGTGTATTTACTTATAAAGATAATCGCGTCACTGCAGATTTGGACTGGTGTCTTTGAAACCAGTGATATCCAACCTGTGTTTCTCCAGTTTCTGTAAAACACTATTTTTGAACACTCCCTCATTATTGATTATTCTAATGATACCAATGTTTTCCTTCAGTCCTATATGAATTCCTTCACATAACAGAGAAAAAATGCCCTTCATTTATTTAACAACATTTCTACCCACTCTTAGGCTATGTTCACACGGCTTATTCAAGCCGTAACTGCGAGCCGGATCGTGCTCACAATTACGGCTTGAATAAGGGGCGGGTGCGGCGGCGCTGCCCGCCGGTCCCATAGGCTTTCATTATCCACGGCGTGTATTGCGCCTGGATAATGTGCATGTCACTTTCTCCCCGCCCGGCGGCTTCGCCAAACGGAGGAACGACGGAAATCCACTGTTTTTCTATGAGAATGTGGATTACCGTAATGACTGGACGGAAATTGAGCCGTACTGCAGAGCAAATCCGCCGCGCAGTACGGCTCCAATCCGCGGCGCAATAAGCCGTGTGAACGGCCCCTTACCACACTAAATAGAACTTGTTAGTTTGTTCAGAAGATCTGGTGTGTAGGCATGTACTTTAGAGTACAGATGGTCTACTCACAATTTGTTCAGGACTACAAAAATTTGAAATTTGTCATTTCGTTGTTGAAATCCTAAATGCCATTATTCAGGTCAGCTATGATTTACCTATAGATTTACATTGGGATTTGAATTCACAAACTGTCCCTGTGACAAACCTACTAGAGCATAGGGGTGGAAGTAGAGGCAAAACAGAAGGTTCTACAGTTGATATACAGTATCTCCAGAAGGTTCCCCCAACATGAAATTTATTTTTCAACTATTGTGTATTGTGCTTTTATCACACCATTATCATAAAAAATGTAGTCTTTAGTTTTTAGCCATGTAGTTAAATACCTAATAATTGAAGTTTTAAAAATATAACTGCACTTTATGTGGATATATTTACAAAAATAACCACTGCAATAAAAAGGAAAATGACAATATTTACAATAATATATTTCTAAAATCCATTAATACATGCTATATTTTGTGAGTAATTTAATTAAAATTCTGTTTTGCAGCCAATGTATAATAACTATTAAGAGTTTTAGATTCTTGCCTTGTAGACCTTTTTTCAGAATTTGCAAACTGTTCTAGTCTGAGAGACTATACTGGCAGAACATAATTTTCAGGACACTGGACAGCTCTGGCTAGTAGCTGTATGGGGGAGGATACAAATATTCTAACAGAAGCACTAGCTATGGGAAAATAGCAGTGCTTCCCAAATAATATAATGACTGGTGCGGTCAAGTCCTTTTCAGAAGTACAGAATCTGATGAATTAATGACCATTTTTATTGTTTTAAGCACCAAAGTGGAGGGGAGGACCGGTAATTTTATTTAATCTTGACACATTGCCTCAGTGGAATTATGAGTAACATGTTGGTTCATGACAAATGACTCAATTTGCATACTAGGCAAAGAGAGCTTCCCTAAAGCCTCTAATGCACGCAACAGAGGTATTCTAGATATGCAATTGCTTTTTACCACTGCAAACATTCTAAGGTTATAGATAAACTGAAAAGCAACCTGCCAGCCCAAAACCTAAACAAAAATGTACAAAAGCCCAAAACAATTTGAGTTAAACCCTTCACAAAACTACAACCGTTCAATACAAAACCACGGGGTTTCCAAATGTTAAAAGGAAAAATGCCAAAACCACCATTTTATCGAAAAAACGCTGTCTGACCCTAAAACCCAATTCAATATCAGGTTTTTTTTTATTGCTACAAAAGTCGGTTTAAAAACCCCTTTAAAAACAGTTAATTCCCAAGAACCCCAACTATTAGGAAAGTTTCCTAAAGATTGGGAAAATCATTCCATCCTGTTTACTTTATGGACATTTATTTAAAAAATGAATGGGTGGCAACTATACAAGAGGGTGAAAGAGTTGCATACATTCTTCTATCTGATCAGTTGGAAGACTGTTAGCAGCTAATCTTTAATAAGCATTGATAACACCCTCATAACAAACTAATTTCACCCATTATAGAGTCATGAAAACATGCCCGGTTCGTTTTTCTCAAGTTTTTAAACAAAAAAGGGATACCGGGCAAAAGGGAAAAAAAATTTCACCTTAAAAAAATCAAGGAACACGAATCCAATTCATCAAATAACTGTTATTATGATAGGACATTTATTCTATGAGCTATAACGTGACTGCTAACAATAACCTCACAGTAGGGCCTTTCCACTTTTAGTTTCTACATTCATAAATATGTAACTAAAGCAACTGTTGCCAGGCTCACTTGCCTATGTCAGCTTGGCCAACTGAGAGAGAATGAAGGTATGTAAAAAGCAAAGCATGAACATAAAAAAGTGTAAAATTACATGTAATATTCGTTTTAAACAAATAAATTTACAGAAAATAAAAATGTTTTTAAAGGAAGTTTTCAGGATAGTCACTGGCCGGAACCGGGGGAAATAAAATTCCCAACAGGCTCTTTTTTTTAAAAGAGATACTTTTTTCGGGGAAAAAGGGTTTTTTTAAAAACAAGTCAGGAACAAGTAACAGAACCATGGAAATGGTGCTTTGATTGTTT
The DNA here is from genome assembly GCA_025379985.1 of Phyllomedusa bahiana. Lineage (NCBI taxonomy): Eukaryota > Metazoa > Chordata > Amphibia > Anura > Hylidae > Phyllomedusa > Phyllomedusa bahiana. Next base: position 77,377 of record JAODAL010011533.1, read on the forward strand.
TACTTAACCATGATTGAGTGACAGATCTCTCCCTACACACAAAAATGGGGGAAAAACTGTCCCTAAATCCAAGGGTGGGGAAAGAACTGGGGGTGACCACCCACTGATTCTTCTAGGGTTGAAAAACTATTTTTTTTTCCGGAAAATTTATCTGAAAATTGCATTTTTTAACCAACATTAAAACTAAAACAGTATTTAGGCTGTTGTATGTTTATATTTATATATATATAAATATTATATAAATATATATATATATTATACAAAAAAATTATATCACCTCAATCCTTTGATTCATTATGAAGTTAATAGCTGCACTCATTGTGACCTATAATAAGATTTTAATTACAATCACAATAAGCTGTGCAAGCTTAGTTGGGCCTCTTAGCTGCCTCTCTAATCAGTGCTCTCCTTGTCTGGGGGGCGTTTAGGGGACGGGGCCCTTACAAACTTGGGCTATTTTTTAAAAAAATAAACCTGCAAACACTTTGCCACAACTTAAACCCCCAGCTGTCTGGTGTAATTCTTGGTTTTAATTTTGCGGTTTGTTCATTAAAATTTTAAAAAAACTGTAAATTAAACTGAAAAAAAATTAAATGCGATGTACTCCCATTTCTTATTAAAAAATTTTTTTAAAAGGGAATTGGGCCCCACTGGATTTTAATTTATGGTATCACAAATACTGCCCTAGTTTTCAGTTTTTCAATTTAAACATTTGGAAAAAAAATGCATCATTTTTCTTTTCACTTCACAAAAACCTTTCAAAAATTTTGTTCCCCCTTTTACTTAAAAAAATAAAAAAATTTTTTTTAATTTGGGCTGTAAAATTTAAAAAAAGAGGAAAAAAGTTCAAGAAAGGGAAATTTAAAACTTTTGCAAAACCAGTGTAAGTTAAACTAGCTACCGACTGCAAAAATGGGATGCCTTCCCCAAAACTTCCCTTTTGCTGGGCTCGTATTAGAAAAACTTTAAGTGTCTAGTCCAAAATAGCATTAGACTTTTTAAAAATTTTGTGACCCGTAGTCATCTCGGGTTTCTTTTGGGCCCCAGGTTTAAAAAAGGCCCTTTTGTTTTAAAACCCCCAGGCTAAAGTTCCACAAAGGATTTTGACATGGATTCCAATCAACGGGCACTTATGTAAAAGGTTTTAAAAGGTCTGGCCTGACACCTTTTGGGGGGCCTCTCACCTCCCATAAAATTTCCTGGAGTTGTGGGACAAATTTATCATCCGGGTTTAGCATGGGCAAATTTTTTACAAAAGAAGCGGTCACATGTTGTTGGGACCATAGGAAGTCCAAATTTTTTGCCTTTTTGTGACTCATCCTTTCTAGGTAATCTTGTTGTAAACCCCTGGGTTACACCTAAAACATTAAGCTCAGTGGCCCTTCCGTCTTAGGGGCTTCCGCTTGAAGCCCGCAATGGTGAGGTTTCTGTTTTAAACAAATTTTAAGGTTGGGCTTGGTCCCCAGGGTGTCAATGTGAAAAGGGAAAATATTAGGCTGTTTAAATCCCAATTAAATTGATCCCCTAAATTAATTTGGGCGATTCAAGGATCAAAAACCTGTTGGGAATTTTGCCCTTAAAGCTCCTTGTTAAGATCACAAATTGTGCATAAAATATGGAAAAATTAACAGGGGGGACATTTGCATTCTAAATTATGAGTGGGCTCACTTTGTTCATTTTAAAAAAATTGTATGGTTTTATCCCGAAATTTCAACCAAAAACCAAAAATCCCAACTTTTTGGGGGTTTTTTTTTGACAGTTAAGGGGAAACCCCGTTGATTTTTAAAACTCTTGGAAAGGTAATTTTTTTAAATTAAATTGATTTTTGGTAGGAAGCAAAGATTAGTCCTTGGGGGGTAAAACCCCTGCAGAAAAACCAACCTCAAAGTAAAACCGCGCGAAATAAGTTTGCCAATTTCAACAGAGGGCGCTGTGGGCTTTCACCCCCTTTCCCCTAATGCCTTGTTAGCAAGGAAAGTAGAGGGCAAAAAAGGCAAAACAAAAACTCTACAAGCCTTTCGCGGCTTCCTTAAGGAGAGTTTTCCCTTTTCTAAGCTACCCGATGCCTCCCACACAGCCACCAGTATCTTTTTACTCTCATTAAAGGGACAAAAATCCCGAAACGGGTTGTCTGAATGAGAGATACGGCTTGGGCTAAAAACCCTTTTTGCTTTCAAGATCGGTGGGAAAAAGAAAATTTTAGGATTTGTTCAACCAACGAGGGGCGTGGGCTTCCAGCCCCTTTCCCATAAGCCTTGTGATAGTTTAAAATGTGGAGGTTTCCCTTTGGGAAAAATTTAATTTATGGGCTTTCCTTTAGACCCCCCATTTCGACAATTGTCTTTATACAAAGATCACCTCATGACTGATGTTTCCCATTTAAATAAACATAAAAGGGTCATGGTCTTCCCTTCCTACATTTGGTCCATCCTGATGCACCTGTTAGTTAAGAAAGAAAAAAAATTCTCCTCCAAATGTGTTCGAAGATAAAGGGTATAGTCTAGATCAGTATTCCTTGGCGCCAGTCCTCAAGTACCCCAGTGGCTATTACAGAGGTATAGATAAGGATTAAATCACCTCTGTACTGTAATGGAAATCCTCAATTCATAACGTGTCAGGGGGCTTTGGGAGAAACTATAAAACCCCAGAAAGTAAACTGTATTGATTTTGGGGAACAATTTCTTCCCGTCCAGCTTTCCTTCCTTAGGAAACCGCTCTAAGTGATGCTCATAGTGGTCTTATCTCCTGTCTTACTTTCTCCGCTCTTCTATACATTACATTTGATGCATATAAATGTATACCAGCCCATAAAATACTAAATAGGAAATTTCATTCCAAATGCTGTCAAGGGCCCAAATTTAAGATGGTTATTTACCCCAAGGAAAAATTCTGCCCCAAAGGGAAACAGTTTCCTTTTTTAAAACCCCCAAAAAAAAATATACATGTCAAAAAAGGGTGCAACCCCAAACAAAAAAGATCTGGAAGAGCAAGATTACAAAAAAAACTCAATGTGGTAATTTTTTTAAGCAAAAAAAAAAGGGCCCCATAACAAGCCCCGAAAAAATGTAGATGTGGGATTATCAAATGGGTAATAAGAAAAGCGAAGGGGTTAATGCCTTGCAGCTGACGTTACAATTTGTTGAAATATAAATGCAGTGGGAAAACGCCCAACATCACATTATATGGAGATTCTCTGGAATTGTAGTTGCCATGACAACACAAGGAAACCCTTTATCACCACGGACATGTGCAGCTATTTTTAAATTCAACAGCTGGATTTGTCTGAATCTCGCTACTCCTCCTCCCCAGATATTTTTAATACTCTTTCCTGTGAAGCTGCCTCAACGTGTTAACTAAAGAAATGTGAAGGATTACTAAAGACAGGCCTACGTCAGCCATGGTTTAGGAAGTGCACAGACGTATATCTGAACCTGGCATCAAATATATTTAGCCAGAGAAGATCCAGAACGCCTCCCTGCTCCTGAATACAGGAAGGCAATGCCTACATGGTCTGACCTGAAGGCAGTGTATATTCTAATTACATAATGCCTACTACATTACACTCAGCAACTACCACTTAGGTGATAGATAAGGAAAACTATAACACATACAAAAAGAATATATATATACACACACACACATCACATATATGTATATATGTATATATATATATATATATATATATACACACACCACATATACACACATCACATATGTATATATATATATATATACACACACACATATATATATATACACACACATATATATATATACACACACACACACACACTCTCTCTTTATATATATATATATATATATTATATATTAAATATAATATACTATATATTATATATATATATATATATATATATACATACATACACACCAATATATTATTATATATACACACACATTACACACACCAGATATATGATATATTTATATATAACACACATATATACACACACCAATATATATATACACACACACACCTTAGTATGTGTGTATATATATATTATATATATACAACAAACATATATATATACACACACACCCTTATATATATATATATATAGAGGTGTGTGTATATATATATATATATATAGAGGTGTGTGTATGTATATATATATATATATATATACATACACACACACATCTTATCTATATATATACATATATATATATATTCATATATACAACACACAAACATGGCATGACATTCTACTTAGTTTTTATACTTAGTTTTTATATTTCTACTACATTTAATGAAAATTCCCTGAAAATCCTCAAATTACAGTGACCTCAGGATACAATATTATCACCATACAAAGGTCTTTCCTGGGACATTGTATCCTGAAACCAGACTCCCCATAGACACTGCTGATCTGCAGCACATGTGATGGAAGATCCAACAAATTTTTATGAACATTTTACTTGTAAACCATCTGTATTAGTGAAGTGCAGTGCAGTGATTGGCGCTCTAGTAGTTCTTTTCAGTATAGTGCGATACTATATGTCCTGTATTGCTCCTTAAATGTGTCAGGATGAGCAGCTCCTTTGGGCACATGGTGAGGGCCCCATTTTCTGCTTTTATGGTACATTGTATATACAGAACATGACCAAAAGAAGCTCGTCCTAAAAGTAGAAAGTGATTTCCAGCTTCCAGCAGTTCATTCTGGCCGTTATCTGTGTTAGTATCCGCTTAACTTTCTGTAATCTTTATTTTGCATTACATTGGGTTGATATATTGGAGCTTCAAAACCAATTACCAGTTTTCCATAGAGTTATTGTCTTAAGATACAATGATCATTCTAGAACCCATTAATATTGTACGTTGATGGACCATACCACAAGTAAAATTTAACACAAATCAGAACTATAATGACTCTAAATAAACCTTCCCCCCTCACAGGATCAAAATGGTTGTCTAGATTTACCCAAAAATACTGCCTCCCTCCAGCACTGGGAACTGGTCCCCATCTATTTCCTTTACCCAGTTGGTCTTGAAGAGTAGAAAAGATGACTGAAACCGGTATTCGCCGTTCAGTAAGAAAAGGGATCGGGTATCTGAGCGCTGATATAGCAACGAATTTTTATTTTAGTAAACATACATTATAGGTTCGCGCTGATTCACGTCAGGTTTCTTTCAGATATGCGTACAATCTGATTGAATGTGTCAGATTGTGAAGTCGGCGAAACGGTAATTTGTTTATAATATAAATCCTTGCTATATCAAGCGTCTAATAGAATACCCAGTCCCCTTTCATTACTGCCACGGCTAATACCGGTAATTTCGTAATCTTTTTAACTTGGTTGACCTAGGAGTCTCAAAACGATTACCCGTTGGCTGAGTTATTGTCCGTAGATACATGATCTTTCCAGCAGAATTGACCGTTGGGCTCAGTGCCACAAGTAGATTTTGCGAGCTGTACAAGTCCCCGATAAGCCCATCAGGTGAGCACGTTAAATTCCCTCGGGTTTGAATTGCTGTGTTATTTGAATTACGCAAATTATGTCCACAGCCTCCACGCCTCTCATGGATCACCGCATCTGAGGTAATACCCTGTTGGTCTTGAAGAGCTGACTGCATGCCAACCACTAGGCAACATGAGTCACCCACACTTTTATACATTGTATACTACAACATTTGTTGGCCACCACATACTTCAACAGCCTGAGTAACATTTTTAGTACAAAATTGGTAACTAATTTCAATGAAATTTCACTGGAGATCCCTTTAGTGTATATATCATGCTTTTTTTTTTAAATTCAGACATTTAAGGCGACATGCATGATGTTTGGCACCCAGGCGCCTGTTTTATTGCATGCATTAGTAGCGTAGAATGCGCCTGAATTTATGAACCTGTTCTACTGCGGGTCAGAGATTTGGCGCCTGATTATTAAGTGCCTGATTAAAAATATAGCGAACAGGGCTGCTCCAGTTTTTGGGTTGGAAGGACGCCAGACTACTGGCACAGCCCTGTACATACATGTCGCCCTTAGGGCCCGTTTACACGGCCGCAGGAGGACGGCTTTTCTCCACGATTAGCAGAGAAAAGGCCTCCCCCTTCATATTCACTTGTTCATATTCCGTCCGAAAACCGGGCAGAAGAATGAACAAGTTGAATGCTTTTCGGGTGGCCGGCGGTCTGAAAAACCGCCGGGCGGAAAACACATGCAGTGGGGACTGCTGCACGGGTTTTCCATAGCGTCCTGTGTAAAAGTTTGCGGACGGTTTTTCAGACTGTTTACAAAACCGCAAACCATCTGAAAAACCGGCCGCAAACCAGTGCTGTGGGTACATGGCCTTAGTATCCACTGAATCCAAAGCCCTAATGGTTCTGCTGATCAGTTCATGTATTACCACAACTTGTAAACTTAGAATTATTTAAAGATATGGATAATAAAAAATGACAACATGTACAAGGAGAGCACTGAAACAGATATAGAATGCAACCAGAATGCACAAAGATTCAGCAGGAGAGAAAAAGCAGTTTTGAGTTAATGTACCTGCAGTTGCTATATTTATAAACTAACTCCAATAAATTTAGATTTTATAACTAGTTGAAATAAAACGAGTGTATTTGTACACACCTTGTATATACACAATTTTAACACTGACTGAGATAAAATAACTGACTGATCTCTTTATAGCCATTGTCTTTCCATGTAGAATTCAATAAACCAAGATGTATTAATGAACACCCTATGTAAAGAAGAAAGGTGGTGTAAACACCACTTATACAGCAGGTCAATGACACCGAGCAGATTAATGTTTAATTAACCAAGCTGAAATTTCACAAAGATGTTCTATAATGAAACTCTATGCAAAAATGCAAAATCCAGCAAGATGCTCTCCCTGCACAGCTCCACAGCCCTGCCATGCATGCCGATAGTGATATACTCTGTGACATACATGCTTTCCTATTGCTTAGGACAGGTGCTTAGTACTCTGCTATTGCTGATGGATGAGAGGTCTACAGCTTATCATGTACTTTCAGCCACACAGGACTAGGTCTGTTCATTGCAGAGGTTTTATCTCTTGCACAGATTTCTCTGCTGACTCTGTTTCTCCGTTCTTACCCTTAATATCTGTCATCTTTGCTTGTTAATTTGTTGATATCTGTAATATAATGGCAGCACGCATCTCATTCATGAAGTACCACATTTATTAATACATGACACCATTCTCTAATAAGGACGTCTGAATCTCTGCCCTATTTTTTGCTAATTGAGCTCTTGGCGACCAGAAGGGCTTAAAGGAAACTCGCCATGCACAACTAAGACTGTTCAACAGAAAGCAGGCTAAGTTGCTAATCAGAAGATGCTTTTCAATTACACGACTTTTAAAAATTTCAACCCGTCTTTGAAAAAAATATGTGTTCTGCTCTGTTTCATCCACTTCCCCTCCGGTCATTACTGAGAAAGTCATTTGTCCTTGTGATTTAGAAACACGAGAGAACGCAGAGCATTTTTAATGGAAGCAAAGATTTAGCATTGCAGATTTACAACCCCTAACTAAAATTATGGAATCACTATGCTAGAGGATATTCATCCAGCTTTTTAAAGAGGTTTTGCCATGAAGTAAAATTGACGTGGGAAGCTTGCAAATGAAATAACAAACATTTTCACCATTCATTATTATTAAAAATTCTGGACCGTTTTTGTTTTAGCTGCTCCCATAGTGATCCATTGTTTACAGCTCATCTCCAGGGGATACGACCAGGGCTGAGAGCTCCTCAGTCCTGGTCGCACATGCTCAGACATCACTTCTCCTCTCAGGCGGCTACTGAGTGTTCAAACCGCAGGTGCTGTCACTCTACTCCCGTCCTCTGTGCTCCTTAGTAATTAGTCAAACAGTGGAAATTGTAACGGCTGGGAGGTGGACCTCTGGACCACCGCAAGCGATGATAGCTAAGCCACGCCAGGGAACGGAATCTAAGCAGCCCCCGGTTTTCACCAGAGCCCGCCGCAAAGCGGGATGGACTTGCTGCGGTGTGAGGCTACCAGGTCGTCCCCCCTGACGTGACTTGCTTGCGATGGCGGCCGAGGTGCAGCGTGATACAGAGTCGTAGTCCGAGAATCGTAGTCGTGGGCAGGCAGAAGGTCAGGGCAGGCGGTAATGGTTCGTGGTCGTGTACAGGCAGGAAGGTCATGGCAGGCGGCAGAGGTTCGGAGTCGAGAAACGTAGCAAGAGGTCTGGTACACGGTAGGGCGAGAATACACATTAGGAAACGCTTTAGCTAAGGCACGAGGCAACATAGATCCAGCGAGGGGTGATTGTGGGACGTGACCTTAAGTAGGGGAAGCGCCTGGCAATTAGCCAATTATCGGGGCGCTGGCCCTTTAAATCCTTAAGAACGTGCGCGCGCCTTAGGACACGGGCACGCACGCCTCGGCCGGCAGAGGGCGCGGACGGCACAGGAGCGGGGTCAGGTGAGTCCCTGGCACCCGTGGGCCGAGGAGCGGAGGGTACCGCGACACAAATAAATAAAAAAAGAAACCTCAATGAGGTCTGTGCATTGAGAAAGAGAAAAAAAAATACATGTTTGGTTCCTGCAGGGATTTGAACCTAGGACCCTTGTGCTGTGAAGAAAAATCTTTACCTCTCAGCTATTCACAATACTATACATAAACAGACCTTTCTTTGACTACAGAGAGGAAAGACCTGGTGATGTCATCCTGCTGGGTCACATGATTTGCAATTCAAACAAATCACACACGCCCCCTTCTGAGCACAAAGAGCTAAAGAGCTGGATGCAGGAGGAATTAAATGAGATCGTGGCAAAACCTCTTTAACTCTCTAAAGAATACAAAAATAACAGATAGGACACAAAACGAAAGAATATTGTAACATTATGAAACATTCCTCAAATAAAAAAGTAAATTATTTTAACTGATGACAAATGTTTCTCCAGATCAAGTGAAGAAAAAAAATATTGAATTGCCTTGTAATTTATGTTTCTAAAAAAATACTGCTTACGGACCTCACTGAATTGGACATTGTCAGTTGACTAAATGTAAAGAATTATAAAGCATATTAAATATATAGGAATCCAACACAGAGTGTGGCAAGAGATGCTAGTTGTTCCCATTCCACAATGGGTAAAATCTGGTGCAAGTATAAACAAAATGGGGAAATTGATAAATATGGGTAGACTGGGGAAGGAAGATCCTAAAATCAAAGCAATATGCCTTGAAAATAGAATAAATGCTTAGAAACAGGAGTTCTTGTTTGCAATTCAGCTGTAAGCTACATTAAAACTAGCACTACCACCAAAACCACATAAAAACAAGATTATAGTGCAACGGACATGGAAAAGGGGATGGCAATCAGTACCTCAATAGCGAGTGTACAGGTGCACATAGAAATTCTGGACACTTCTAATTTCCTCAATAAAAAATAGCTTTCAGTGACAATATAGTCATTTCTCAGGAAAATAAGGTATTTTGCCACAGGGTAAAGAGAGTTCAAGCTTTCTTTACCAGCCATATACCCTACAATCAACATCACGGCTTGCTTGTCATTCACATCCTTAGCAGTGAGGTCAGTGGAATGGCATATGACTCACGAGCCACTGGTTGGCTGTAGTAAACCAACACCGTATTGGTGTTGGAGTACATTTTTTTTCCTTTAGTTTTTTTTTTAGCTGGTGTTTGAAAACACCTTTAAAGGGAACCTGTCACATAGTTTATGCCCCCATTGCTGAGGACAGCACAAGCTAGTGTCAGACCTGCTGTTTCCAGCACTATGCCCCTTATTCTGCAAGATGCAGCAGTTTTAGAGCATTTACCCCTCAAATCTTATTCATGAGCAGGTTTTAGCTCCACCCACCAAAGGCTAGCTCCACCCACTGACAGTTTTTCACATGTTTCTACGGTACCTATTCAAAGTAATAGGTTTGTCAGTTGTGGTGGGCGGAGCTAGCCTCAGATGAGCGGGGTTTGAAAAAAAACTGACACTCTGAAGGACTCTTCGAATGACTCTTCTGGCTGAAAACTGCAGATTTGAGCATTAAATACACGAAAACTTCAGCATCTTACAGAATAAGGGACACAGCGCTGGAAACAGCAGGTCTGACACTAGCTTGTGCTGTGCTCAGCAAGGGGGGCATAAACTACGTGACAGGTTATCTTTAAATAGCCTGTGGATGGTTAATCTATATGGGCAAGATTCCTTCAACAACGACACTAGCTATAACAAGGTAATGAAGAGAACAAAAGTCCAAAAGGTCAGAACCAGGACAATGTAATACAAACAATTAGAACTAAAATTAGAAGTAGAACTAAAGCGAAAAAGAGAGACCAGCTTCCAATCCAAGAGGGTAAGTATTAAAAAAATTCATGATTCTTTAATTTAAAACATATTAAAAAATATATACCTGTACATCACCACGTGGACCGTAGCCTTGGCCAGCATTCAAAGACATGCTGAACATGCTGACATATTTTGGATCATCTGATCCTTACTTGCATGAAATGAGGAGCGTTGACGGGGCTTGCAAGCTTGCATATAGTGGCCACTGTATTTACTAATACCTCATATTTGATATTTTTCCAGTATGTGATTTTTTTTTTGCCCAACAGTACTGGGGAGCAGAGGGTGTTTTTATTTTGTGTTGGACACCCCAAAAATGCTGGGCAGCCTGCCCAATAGAATAGTAGTGGCGTAACAGGCTGTGAGTCAGTATGGTGTAGCACACGTTTTTATAATACTGGCACCCGTTTATCGTTTTATCTATATGCAATAAGAATACCAGCAAGGCGCGTGAGTGGTTGTCTTACGGGTATTTTTGCATTTATGCAGTCTTCCAATGTATTGTACTGGGGCTTTTTTGCATGCTGTGTGAATAGGTGTCAATTTAATGTACAGTCTGGTTGTTCCCCTAGTGGTGAGATGTATGGGCTACTGCCTAGCAATCAGACACACCTGTGTATTTTTTTTAGTAGAATGGGGACTAGTGATGCCTCTTTGCTGGGTTCAGTCTCATTCCAGCCTTTGAGCATTGAGTATGGCCGTGTTTCCGTTTTTTTTGTTGTTTTTTTTGTTTTCGTTCCTTACTCATAGCGTGAAGTAGAGCTACACCTAAACCTTCTGACTGCAAAAGTGGATGCTAAAATCCCTCACTGATATATGTCATTGGATCTTGAAGTTCGCAGAACTGGGGAAAGGTGAGCTAAACCACTGAGAAACAGCCATTCTCATCTTCCTGTTACTAATTCAGTGGAAAACATTACAGTAATCCTTGCCTGAAACTACAATTTAGAGGTAACAGCAATGATAAAACCAGAGCTGATTGGTTGCTATACACTTTTCCCTTGGACCAGTTTTAATAAAATGTCCTCCGTAAATGTTTCTCTACGGTTCCACATATGCTGTGTAATGTATTTATATGGAGATATTTAAAATGTACAATATATGATGTTTGGACGTACCCTAAATGCTGCGCAAGGTTATTTCGGAGCAAGAGAAAAGGAAAAGAGGTTCAAAATCATTAGGAAGCTGCTCATTCGGTGAGAAGTAATGGAGCAGATAGCATCTCCAGGAGAAGGCTTCAATAATGCACCAGTTTCTAATCAGCTTCATAGATCTCCACAGCAAAATCCATATATGAAACCGTATGATGCTTTCAGTGTCAGAGGCTTTGACTAATCATTTCTACAGAAGCAAATGAATTCCACAATCTGTGAAAGAACTTGTAACGTAACGGATACAACGATGACACAGTTTATTTCACTAGTAGTTCCACCAACAGAAAATAGGGCGCCAAAAATATAATAATATACTTCTTGTTTCTGCACATGCCAATCAATGCTAAAATCATTGATGATACTCTCTACTATAAATCTACAGATAGGACAACTATGGAAATGATAGGTATCTACTAGTCTCTTGGTGATTTTCATTAATATCCTGTTGTCTTTGACGCAAACAATAAATGTGTCTTTAGTCATTACTCTGTTCTTGCTTTTATGCCTTCCTGTTGTTCCAACAGTAGTGGAAGCTTCCATATAGAAAGCCTCTGCCATGTTTAAAGAGAGTTCTCTAAAGGAGGGGTTCACAAACTTTTCACACTAGGGCCTTCCATGCAAAACTTTCTTGCTAGATGAGAGCACAGTGCATTATTAGTGAGAATAGTTACCTTGTACCAAGAAGGGTCTTAAGGGAACCGATCTTATTGAAAACGTCATCCGATCTGCAGGCAGCATGTTATAGAAGGTGAAGGAGAAGGTGAGGAGATTGTTATTTCGTTTTGTAGGGAAAGATTCAGCAGAACTTTTATATGCAGGGCTTATTCTGGGCTGAGGAGTCCAGTGGGTGGTCTTATCCGTGATTGACAACCATCTCTGTATGTACACTCATACAAGGAAGACCCAGAATAAGGAGATATTTAAATGAATAAATTGCAACTTCTACTGAATCTTTCCTCACAAAACAATATCTCAATCTGCTCAGCTCCTCCTGCTCTTTAACCTGCGGCTCACAGATCAGATAGCTTGTTCAATGTGACAGGTTACCTCTAAAAGTATAGCTGTCATATATTTGTGTCTTACTTCCTGGCCCACAAAAGAATAATAGAACCACCATCTTTGAACACCCGTCTGCATTATTTATACAATGCAGAATGGTGTACTGATAATTGCACCCCTAGTGGTTAAGTACCTGAGGGGGAATTTATGTTAATTTGAAAAAAAAGTTTAAGTTTAAAAATTTATTTAAAAAATTAAAAGTTCAAATCATCCCCGTTTTGCCATTTTACAAATAAAAAAAAAGTTACACATAATTTGTATTCACCACGTCCATTAAAGTCTGATCTATTAAAATATAACAATTGTTTTTTGATCATTTCACATCCCCTAGAAATTGGACTAAAAAGTGATCAAAAAGTCACATCTATCCCAAAATGGTACCAATAAAAAGTACATCATAACACCCTGACTCAGGTCCATAGGTGGAAAAACAAAAAACTATTGGTCGCAGAAAATGGCGCTAGAGCGCAAATGTAAGAAATACAGAGAGTTTGCATTTTTTCACAGTACTAAAACATAACAAAAACCCTACATATTTGGCAGTGTCGGAACCATTTTAGCCTGCAGAATACAGATAGCACATCATTTATACCGAAGATTTAACTCCGTAAAAACAAAATCCCTGCAAATATGGTGCAAGTATGTATTTTTTCCACATTTCATCCTACTTAGAATTTTTTCAGTTTTACAGTATATTCTATAGTACAGTCAATGACACCATTTTGTTACACAAAAAAAAAAATCCCTTCATTTGCCTCTGTAGATGGAAAAATAAAACTTATGGTTGTTGGAAGGTGGGGAGGAAAAAAAACGAAGAGCTATATTATTATGACAAGATGTAAGGAAGATAGAGCTAGTGGAAGTCCTGCTTACCCTGACGACATACAATGGTTGACAGCTTTCCTTGTATCGACATGCATACAAAGCAAACTGTCAATCACTATGTGTAGGTGGGAATAACAGTATATTCACTTTCTTTTTTTAGTTTTTCTTGTCATATAAACATACACTACTACAAAAAATTAGGGATATTTGGCTGAAATTTCAGGACGAATATAAAAGTTCTTTAAATTTTTTTCAAATGCACTAAATGAGAACATCTCTTAACTTTAGAATGTACATGTCCAACTTTTTAATGTTTCAGTACTTTTCGAACAAATTGCTGATCTCCAACAAGGAGCTTAATGGAAAAATTCACAACAGGTTTTTGATCCCTGAATCACCCAATAAATTTAGGGGCTCAATTTGAATTGGGATTTAAACAATCCTCCTCATCAAACTGTTCATATGTTGACATCATGAGACCAAGACAACACCTTACAATTGATACCTTACAATACCTCACCATTACGAGGCTTCAAGCAGTATGCTCTCAGACGGAAGTGGCCACTGGGATTTGAGTATCATCAGCAGGTTGCAGAAGAGATACAGAGAGACTAGAAGAGTCACAGAAAGGCAAAGAAGTGGACGTCCATTGGCTACATACCACACTGAACTCTTCATTGTAAACAATGCCCTGTGGAACCGGATATTAAATGCCACAACTTCAAGTACGTTTAAGGGAGGTGAGAGGCAACCAAGTGTCACATCAGACCATTCATAATTTACATAAGCGTGGTCTGTGTGCTAGATGACCTGACCACATCACCAGGCACAGACAACATGTTCTTGCGTGGACCAGGGAGCATCTATTCTGGACGAGGGACTAGGGGTCCTCAGTGCTGTTCAGTCATTAATGTTGATTCACTCTGAGCAGAAATGATGGCCGCCAACGATGGTGAAAACATCAAGGAGAGCGCTATGTATCAGCCCCTGCTGTCACGAGACAAGCCTTTGGTGGTAATGTTACAGTGTGGGCAGATGTGTCTCATCCATACAGAACTGCCCTAAACTTTGTGACAGTGACAGCCTCTACTACTTGAATAACATCAGTAATCCAGTCATTGAGCCTCTGCATGAACAACACAGGGCTAATCTCATCCACATGGACAACAATGCTCCAGCTCATCGAGGTTGCATTATTAGGGAACGGCTGATGGAAACTGGGGTACCTCCAATGAAGTGGCCTGCACTTTCTCCAGACCTGAACCCCCAAGAAAACCTGTGGGATCAGCTAAGTCAACGTGTAGAAGGTCGTAACTCTGTACCCCTGAACCTCAATGACCTGAGGGGCGCGTTTCAAGAAGAGTGGGATGCCACGCCTCAGCAGTCAATCACTCGAATTGTGAACATAATGAGACGTTGTTCTCAAGCTGTAATTGGTGCTCAAGGCCACATGACACATTATTGAGACATTGACATTGGCATTGACAATGGTCTAAACCTTCCACTGTTGTTGGCTTTTGTTTCATTAAATTGTTTGAGATAAGAAAATCAAGACTGCATGCTACGACTGTAGCGGGATACTTTTATGTTTTACATAAATTGCACCCGAAAGTCAAATATCCCTAACTTTTTGTGAATAGTATATATCACTGAGCTCAGCAGCTCTCCTATCACATTGTGCTCTCACACAGGGTAAAATATACCAACCACCTCACAGGTTCTCTTTAACAAAAATATGCATCTAAAGCCGTGCCCGGCACTACAGCTCAGTCCTATTCACTTAAATGGAACTAGGCTGCAGTACCAGGCAAGTGCCCAAACCTCTTTCATTTAGCTGATAAGTGAAGGTGCTGGGAGTCACTGATTAAATATTGATGGCCTATCTAAAAAACCCTTTAAGAACTATTTGAAATTATGACTGCCTGCCGTATCTAATAGAATGCATAAATAGGTCACTCCATTTTGAAAGGTTGCTTGTCAGCTTAAATGATATTGCAGTGCCAGTTAACTGTTTAAAGCCATTTTTCAGGTTTTCTATACCAAGCAGATACAGTACAGACAATAAAACCCAGAAAAGCGAATTAGGTGCATCCTACTTACTCCTGACAAGTGCTGATAAATGTACTAGATCTAAAAAGATGAAACTAAACTTAAAAATGCCTCATAGTAGCTTTCTCACTACAGACATTGATGGCATATTGCTAGGAAATGACACCATTATCGGATAGGAGTGGATCCCAGAGGTGGGACCTGCACCTGTCTTGGGAACGGGCCCCCGATGGCCGCGCTTGCACAGTTACTCTCCATTCTGTTCTATGGGAGTTCTGAGTACCGCCGAAGGGTGTGTCCGGCTCTGCTTGGAACTCCTATAGAACAGAACATGACATGACCAGCTCTCCAGTCTGCTCTGTGGCTTTCAGGGGCTGGTTCCAAGTTAGGTGGGGGTTCCAGAGAGGAGGCCTGCACCTGTCAGACTTTGATGACATATCCTAGCAATATGCCATAATTTTCTATTGTCTAGTCCCTTTAAGAAACTGTATTTTGTGTCTGCTATTTTTTTTCATACACTGATCATAAATATATAATACCTTACCATAGAAAACAAAACAGGTCAACTGAATATTTTCCTTGTTAGTCCCCATTCACATCAGGTTTATGGCCTCTGTTTATGGAATCTATTTAGATGATTTCCAAAAATGTAATCAGACAGACACCACGGTGGAGCCTTAACATTATCATAGGAGTCTATAGGGCAACTGTAGTACAAATAGGACTATGTTTGCATCATTTTTCATTAATATACGTTTTATGTGCCCATGTGTCTGACACAAAGCATATCATTTGGTAAATAGAGCAAAATCCAATTTGGACTACGTTTGACCTATAGATTTCTAAGGCTTCATTATGGCCCCACCATGGTATCAGCAAGGATAAGGTTTTTTTTAAGGAATTCCAATAGATAGCACGAACAGAGGTCCTAAGTGTGCAGGCTTATCTAATAATAACTACTGTCAGAAAGAGAAATACTAAATTACACAGGGAAATATTTCAATAGTTAGATTGGTCAGACACATTACATACTCCTCCTCCATACACATTACATACTCCTCCTCCATACACATACGTAACTGGCTTGGCTGAGCATGTATGAGTTCTTAATAAAAAAAATTAGGAGAATAAGTCGCAGGAAGACACCTCTGGAAGGAGCTTATTTCTCTTGCGAGCAAAAGAATAATTAATGTTAAAACCCATATGCTGATCCTTCTTTCCCCTGACATCTGCTATCAGGGGGGTCAGGACACCCTATACATATTGCTTGGGACCACTGAAATTGGCAAGGTCTATTTTACACATGCCATTTTTTTAAGACAGGTGTTGGGTCTTTGTACAGTTTTTGCTAAGAAGATCTATAGCTTTATCATTGCTGCTATTATGATAGAAATCAATGTGTGCAGAAGTTTCTACGGTTACTTGTGCTAGCTTAGCATTACTTTTTACCTTCTAAGTCTGCTTGGTCTTCAAAACAAATAACTGAATGGTGGCCAAGATTACTAGGGCCCTATTGCAAGGCATTAAAGTTAATAGGAAATATAACAACCGGTAATTGTACTCACTAAGTAGTTTCTGTATCAGCCATTGACTCAAACAGACACTGTCCATCTATGCCTATTCAATTCGTTGAAACCATTTTAACTGGGTATCCCAATTTTTGGTATCAGTGCGAATTCCAACAGCCAGACCAAGCTGGAACATTCTTTCACAAAAAAAAAAAAAAAAGATTAAATCTGTAGCAGTATTTGTGATATTCAGGGGTCAATAGAGCATCATGTAATTGCGCCAGTTGATCATATAAAAAATTTTGTTGCAAATCACTGCGTGCAAAAAATATTGTGCAAAAATGTCACACACTATGCTCACCAAAAGTTGAAAATGGTCATGTACTAAAACTTGTATCGAAATTGTTAACACTGAACCAAACGAAAATGGAGCAAATTTTTGTATATTTTACTTTCTGAACATTTAAAAAATTTGCAAAACTATTAACAGACGTGTCATTTAATAATTTGGTACAATTTACTCCAATAGAATAGCAAATGAGAAGAAACAGAAGTATACAGAAGCTGAATCTTGCCCATTGAATAAACTGCTGGCTAGCGCATAGTTGCTAGATGTGGTAGAAAATGGGGGAATTTACTAATTTCTTAGGCTACGTCTACACGACAGTGATTTACGGTTTGATTTTTTGAAGCAGATTCAGTATTTAGAATCTGCAAAAATCCAACTGTAAATTATCTCCACCTACCTCAGAAAATCCGAGCAGTGTAGACTACAGCTCGGATTTTCTGAGGTCGGATTTCAAACCCGAAATCCGTTAAAAAAAACTAAGAACATGTTCTATAATCCGTCTTATTTCACTTGAAAATGGCGGATTGTAATACAGTTCAATGTTAATGGGCCGGCCCAAATCCAAAAACTAACCGCAAAATCTGTGCAAAAAAAAAAGAAAAAACGATTGTAAAATACTGGTTGGATTCTATAACAGAATCCGACAGTATTTTACAATTGCCGTGTGCATATAGCCTTAGGCCAGACTATGCTAAAATAAGATGCGACTATCAACTCTTAATACATTTAGGGCGACATGTATGTATGAGACTGTGCCAGAAGTCTGGCGTCTTCAGTCCAATAACTGGCAGAACCCTGTTCGCTATATTTTTAATCAGGCGCACCTTAATATTAGGCACATTACAGAAGCTACACATTATAGCTTTAGTACGGCAAATCCAGGTGCATTACTGCTGGAACAGGTAGACCACTTTAAAAGTTTGTGAAGTTTGTTTAAGGAGCACGGCACAGGACAAATACTGGTCGGTTTATCCGACCAGCATGTGCACTGTTTTCGTGCTGTGCACACGGCCGCAGCGGGGCGGCTTTTCTCCGCGATTAGCGGAGAAAAGCCCTCCCCCTTCACATAGACATGTTCTTCTGCCGGCCAAAAACCAGACGGAAGAATGAACATCTTCTATGTTTTTCGGGCCGCTTGCAGTCTGAAAAGCCACCTGGCGGAAAACCCGTGCAGTGGGGACCGCTGCGCGGGTTTTTCATAGAAGCCCATGTTAAAAGTTTTCACCCGGTTTGCAGAGGGTTTACAAAATCGAAAACTGTCTGAAGAACCGGGTGAAAACCCGTGCCGTGGGGACAAGGCCTTAAAGAATTGTCACTTAGTAGCTAGAAAGTGCTAAATCTATGACCCGCAGTAGAACAAGTTCATAAATTCAGGCACATTCTATGCTACTAATGCGCGCACAAAAATGGCGCCTGGGTGCCAAAAAGTCATACGTGTCGACCTTAGTGCATCTTTGGTGGTCCGTGTGTAATATAATGAAATCTATGCCAGATATGAGCTGGAGCAGATTTCACCACAATGTACACTTGTATCTGATGTCAAATTTTGTAAATCTGTCAAGCCATGGGAGACCATAACCCCTCAAAGCAACATCTACTTTTATCACTTTCAAAAAGTGACAATAGACCATAAAAATGTCAAAAAGACACAAAACATAGTGACTTCAGTGTGGCAGAAAAACAGCTTACAAGGCTTAGTAAATTCCCCCAATGTGTTAACAGGCTAATTAGATACAGTTTTAAACCTCAGAAAAGACTTTCACCAATTCAGATCACATCTGCTTGTCCTTCACAGAAACAAAATGTTTATCTGTCTGGAGTATACACTGTATTAAAAGCTGTGCTGTTACCAGGTTAATTATTTGGTAATTATTTGGTAATATATAATTGAATTCTTGGTAATTCTGGTATACTTGAGCAGAGGTTGTTTTCTAGCAGCTTTACAGATTGCACATGGATTTAAATTTCATACACAAAAAGAGCACACAACCCGGTAAGGCTGCCAGGATTGTGGTAATGCCTGAAGAAGATTAAAGTGAAATGTATGTCAGAATGCTTGCCTAATTAATCCCATTAAAAGGGGAAGTCCCGTGCTTACATTAATGAAGGTTATTTTTTGCAACTAACCCAGGCTTAGCAGAGCAAGCTGTTTTATTGGACTAAGCCAATACTCTAAGGGGCCCCACTAATGGCTGCACAGCCAAAATTCTCACCAATTCCATCTGTAATAAATTCTGGGAAGTCTGAATATGCAGTTTTATATATTCTAATATATAAAACAGAGAAACTATATACTTACATGCATTAAATAAAATAAATATAATAATATATGTATTGTGGCAGAATAGCTGCAAGAAGTTGCATGTTTATGATACTAGACTGCAAAAAGGTCTGTTAGACTATGTCTACACTGCAACGGACAAAAAAACGGCCCAAAAGTGGCCGTTTTTTCTCCAATGCAGAACCACGGCTTTTGTCACGCTTTGTACAATAACCGCGGTCGCGTATCGTTTTACTGATGTTGACCATGTTGTATAATACGCCGCTGCTAAAAGACGGGCAGAGAAAAGACAAGCTGTGTAGACAGCAGCTCGTCTTTCCTATTGCAGTCTATGGGGCCGCAAGAGCGCTCGTATCTTTGGCGCTTTTAAAATACGAAAAGCGCCGAAGATACGAGCGTAATCCTGTGCAGTGTGGACGTAGTCTTACGTATTCTGAGTTGAAGACCTGGAGAAGGACCTGGTTGGGAGTGGGAGAAGTTAAATTAAATCCCCTCCAGATCATGAGTTAATTGCGCTTATTATGTGCCACCTAAAACAGCTATTTAAGTTTTGTGTGCTTCAAATGGGGCTAATGCTGGCTCTCTCTCACCTGTAGAAGACAGGACCAGAGGACAGTGGTTTAAAAACTATGCATTAAGTTGCTAGGCAGTAAATTCAGACTAAGGGCAGAAACAGACATAGCAGCTGCTACAGGACCCACAATCGATGGGGGGCCCACCAGCAATGAACATTTAGTTACCGTAACTCACTGTTCACTGCCAGGGGTATTCTCCTGGGGGTGCAGGGTACGCAGTATAAGCTGCACAATATTTCTCTGGGAGGTACAGACCACAGCCACAGCATAATCCAAGCACCACCATTGTGTTATGCATTCCAATGCCAACACAAAATACAACCCCCACCTATTACCCCATAGCCCCCTCACTTCCATCTATCACTCCCCACCACTTCTAAAGCCTTGGGGCCTACCCACCTACTTATTGACCTGGAGTCTACCCACCAATCAGCCTAGGGCCTACCTATCTAACTAGGACCTACCACCTTATCTAACAGGGGCTACCTACCTAAATATGGCCTACTTACCTTTCTGAGGCCTTGCCCTTTTATCTACATAAGGCCTTTACTACTTAACTACCTGGGGCTCTGTATGGCTACCTAGTACCAGGTGGTCATTTCTGACTACCTACTTATTTACCTGTGGCTTTGCCTACCTACCTGGGACCTTGACAAGTTATCTGTACCTGGGGCCTTACCTACTGTTGGCCCAACCTACCTACCAGTGTCTTACCATATAATGGGTGGCCCACCTAAATACCAAGTGGGGGAGGGCTACTTGGAGGCCTGCTTAATTAAGGCTACCTATTTAAAAGGGGGTTTATCCATCTGTAAGGCCATATTCAGTATTCATGCCTTCCTAGGCACTTTATAAATGCCAATTGCTGATTAGTGTGTTTGTATTTGACAGGTTTCCTTGCTCAACTATGTAGAACCAGTATTGAATCCATTTCTTTAATAAAATGGTTAACGAGAAATGCTGTTGGGAGTGTTTAAATAAAGTGGTTTTGTGTTGTTTTGGCGTATATATTTTACCATTTTTACCACTGTTATTAAAAGAGGTGTCTCACAGAGGGCTCTCTATTATGAACACTGGGGCTTGGTGTCAGCCAGCTGTATTTTTATTCAACCCAAGGCTGACACCAAGCCCCAGAACTGGTAATACAGAGTATTACCAGTACTGACTCAAAACAAAACAAAAATTATTTAAATGAGCTCACAAACACCAGCCTTCATTGAACATTTTATTAAAGAAACGGGTTTAACGCTGGTCCAATTCTTCCATAAAGGCCAGATTTGTGGAGTACACGACTAATTATTGTCAATTATAGTGACAATGGGCCTCTTGGCTGCTTTTTTAGACAGCTTCGGGGTGACATAATAAATATGTTTAAATATATCAATATAGGTCAATATAGAGATCTCTCCCAAGATTTATTAAACCCAGGACTGTATCCAGAACAAGGGGACATCCTCTATGTCTTGAGGAAAGAAAGTTTCTATATAAACATAGGAAGGGATTCTTTATTGTATTGAGTCTGGATGCCTTTCTAGAGTGTAATAATACAACAAGTTAAAGTGACTAGGACTCTTGATGAGGGTCATTGATCCAGAGATTTATTCTGATTGCCAGACAATTGGGGAGACATGTATGAACAGGGCTGTGTCAGTTTTCTGGTGTACTTTGAGCCAAAAAGAATGTATGAACAGGTGCCCTTTAGACTTTGGTGCGATAAGTGCCTTTGTAATGCACCAAAGACACTTTTTAGTGCGCCAAAGATTAGGGGCGTTCTGGGGGTGCGTTGCACTACATTCTTAGAAGTAGACACATTTATGATTCTTTGACGCCAAATCTAGATGCAGAATAGTAAGAACCGCCAGACCAGGTAAAAGGTGGTTTGTCTGAGCCTGAGTTGTCGTATTAGCATGTATGCGCCTGTATGTATGAACTGCAGAAGAACAGGTTCATACATTCTGGTGCATTCTACACTAACTTAAAGCGATTTAGTACTGACCTGTCAGCGTCAGGATTCACACACGTCACCCGGCTTCTACTTAATGGTATTTTTTTGCCTTCCTCTGAATCC
>JAODAL010011534.1:0-99561 GCA_025379985.1 Phyllomedusa bahiana
TTTATTTACAATAAACTAAAAAGAAAAAAGGGTACTTTGGGTCCCGCTTACGTTTCAAACTCGACTTGTTCTTTGTGAACAAAAATCACTCAGGTTCAAAACATGTAAATGGGACGCTTTTCACACCTTTTATCTCTTGTTTGTAGATGGAAGAAAAAAAGATTTACTATTATACACTATTCTGGAACTACCATGTTTTTTCCCAAAAATAAACCCTCCCCCCAAAAAAAGCCCAAGCCTGATTTTCACAGATTCTTGGAGTAGGCTTTAAATATAAGCCCTACTCCAAAATTAAAGGGGTGTTATCGTTACAAAGATCATGTCTCAGATAATGGGGACAGTAAAAATAATACTTTTGAAATTGGGTTAAATTCCCTTGTCCTTTTTTAGAGATTGGCTTTTCTGTAAATATGTGTTCTTTTCGCTTTTGGGGTCGGAACGCCCCTGGAGGGTTTCCCCGCGCCTAAACCCCCCTGCACTGTGATTGGGGGGTGATTTTTCATTCAGCCTTTTGGGGATCGCCCTAGACGGAAAAACCCCTGGCCACCCCCCCTGCGCTGTGATTGGCTCCCTGCACACCCCGGTTTACTCCCTTGGCTGTTAAAATCGTAGTGAAACCCAAGGTCTCTATCCAATACTTTCCCCCAGTCTAGGTGATAATCTGGCAATTCTGGCTTTTTAAAAGGGGTTTTTGAAAAGGGTTGATTAGCTCCTCACAGATCCAGCCCTTAAGCTGCTACTTGAAAAGAGGGTTTTTTCTAGATCAAATGGCCCCGCCTCTTTTGCGTTCATTGTGTGTATAAAAATAAGGATTCAACACTGTGTCTATATAAGCTGTTGTGTGTGCAGTGATAGGTGATCGATCTGCAAGAAAGGTTAGGAGTTAAGCCCCCTAGTATTTTTTTTCTTTTTAAATTGTACAATATGTAAATATATAAAAAATTATTGTGTAGATATCTAAAATTTTTTCATCCACACCAAAGCTCCCCCTATATAGTGCCCACCCCCGCAGTAGTCCACCACACTTCCAACATATGGAACAATTATATATTTGGGGGGATGAGACAAGATATAGGGAGGGATGTATGTGTTTATATATCATTATAGAGATTACATATATATATTTTAGGTCTCTCTACATATTGTGAATTAGGGGGGGGGGGGGGGAAATCCCTTTGTAAAGGGACTAGAACCCCAAACCCCTTCTTTGAAAAAGAATGCTCTACCGCTGCCCCACGACCCCAAAGTTGTAAAAGCTGAGCAGGGTTTTCTTCAAAGCGAGTGCTTCTTCCCCCTTGTTTCACTACATGTACTGACACAAGCAAGATCTTTACTTGAAGCTGACATTTGCCCCTTGTATTGAGAAAAGATCTCTGCCGTTGTAGCGCAATTTGGGTGAACCTGAACGAAATTAAAGTGCTGGCTTTCAGTCAATTTGTGTGAAAATAAGGTATAATAGGTGCTTGCTGGGTTGTGGGCTAAAAGGTCAGACATAAGCATGCAGGAGCTACAGAGCTTTTAAAATCCAAAAACCCTTCTGATCCCCTCTTCAAAAAAAATTGATGATGTCAAGCTTTCGTGGGGGGAGCACCCCTCCTGGGGGAGAACCCCCCCTGGTTTTCAAACTCAGTTGAGAAAATTAGCTGAACAGCCCGAACAGCTCAAACGATAAAACTCCTTTAAGCCCTAGTTAGTCAGAGCCTCCTGAGTGATGTCACCTGGTCCCCGCCTCTGGGCAAGCCCGTCCAAGCCCGCCCATTTCCTAAACAGCCGTTAGACTGCAGGATTTTGGGGGGAAACCCCCATTGTTTTTTAGATGAAGGACCGAGATGATGCACTCACATGTCTATGGCCCATGCCCATCTGCAATGTTTTAAATGAGAAATTTAATGTATAACTAAATTACACTCAATTTTACAATCACACAAAAAATCCCTTATCTTAAAAAATTGGGAATGGGACTTGCAGTTCCCACATAGGTGCAATGTTAGTGAAAAGTTCAATATATACCACTACAACATCCCCAAAATACTTTTTCACTCCATTTATACAATCGCACAAACGATCCCTTATTCAAATGTGGCTACTGGGACTGTAGTTCCCCCGGGATGCACACTTTAAAAGATAAGGCACTAAAAGAAAGAAAACCCCCATGGTTTTTGTTTTAAGGGATTTAATGTATGTTGAATTATTTTATATATAAACACATCATACAAACTACAACCCTATAGTAAAAAAACCATGGGGGTTTATATACACTTGGTTCTTGTTTTCCCCAAGTCTGTCAGTAGGAGTCTGCGTTTTTTTTCCCCCGACCTCTAGCACACCCCCCGTTCGCTTATTTTAAAAATCCCCCCACGCCAATTAACGCATTACGACTCCCCGGCACTTTGAATGTCCCCCCGTTTTTGGAGGGCGTGCAGAAGCGTCGCACTACAACCGTATGAACTATAGTTTTAAAAGCTTCGCTACGGCATTTCTGGGTGATTTTGTGGAACAGGTATACCACTTTCGGGTAGTTTACCTAAGCCAGGGCCCGAAATGCCTAGAATAAGCCCAATGTATGACCCCTGTGGAACAGGTTCATAAATTAGGTGCATTCTACACCATTATACTGCGCATAAAAAGTGGCGTCTTAACGCCAAAAATCATATGTTACCCCTAAATGCCCCGGCCGTGTCTGCACCCGAAGAAACAAAAACAAAAAAACAAAACAAAAAAAACACTAGCCCTTTTTTTGGAAATGAAAATAATATAAGATCCGATCTTATTTTTGGAAAAGCATGGTAAGTATCATTCATAGTTCCTGTAATCTGGCAGAATTCTGCAAAAATCTTTTTTAATTGTGTTTTGTCCAGAAAAATTAGGGAAAAATCTGATGTGGTACCAAAAAAAGGGGTGAAATTTTACAGCAACCAAACAGGGCCTTAGAGTGTCGACTGTGGGTTTTTAAGGGTACAACACGCACTACTGAAGGGGGTGCCAAGGCCCTGTTAGAAGGACAAAAAAAAAAAAAAAAAAGCAAGAAAAAAAAAAAAAAAAAAAAAAAAAAGGGGAATAAAAAAAAAAAAAAAAAAAAAAAAAAAGGAGAGAGGACCCACCCCCGAGGGCTTCAAACTACAAGGAGGGGGAAAGAGACGGAGGTGAGGGGCAGACATGTTGTGGGGAAATAGTGACAAGTTTAGTGAAGGTTATAGGCAAGCTAAGAAATGGGTTTTCAGGTTTCTTTTGAAGCTGGTGAAAATGGAGGGGAAATCTGATGTGTTGGGGGAGGGTTTCCCGAGTGTGGGTGAAACAGGGGGGAAATCAATCAATAAAAAGTACTACACAGGGGCACCTGTACAGATACTGGTGTTGCAAAAAAATCTAGCACAAATACGGCACTTTTTAAGGGGTTTTTATCGTTACAAAAATTTGTCTCAGATTTTGGGGACAGTAAAAATAAGCACTTTTGTAATTGGGTTGCATTACCTCTGTCACTTGGTTTTAGCAGATATGAGCTTCTCTGTAAAACTGTCTTTTATTTCTGCTGTTGCTGGTCAGAACGCCCCTGTCGATTCTCACACCCATAGACACGCCCCCTGCACTGTGATTGGCTGGCTGACATTTCATCAGCCTGTTGGGATACGCCCCTAGACAGGAAATGCCCTGGCCACGCCCCCTGCGCTGTGATTGGCTGCTTGCACACTCTGTGTTTACTCCCCCTCTGAGCTGTTAAAATCGATAGTGAAACCAAAGTCTGCTGGCTCTATGTACATCTCCCAACTTTAGGGTCAATGTTCTGGGCAATTACTGGCTGTTTAAGGGGCTTTTGCCAAGAGGTTGATTCACCTCCTCACAGATCCAGTCCTTAAGCTGCTACTTGAAAAAGAAGGCGTTCTGTTCCTCAGATCTAATGCAAGCCCCACCTCCTTATGACGTCATCACCTGTAGTGTATACCATAAGGATTCAACACTGTGTCTGCATAAGCTGCTTGTATAGAGTAATGCTTAGGTGATCAGCCCTGCAAGACAGAGGTTGGGAGTTTAAGCCCCATCAGTAGTTTTTTTTTTTTTTCTTTAAAATTTGTACACATATGTAAAGATATGAAAATATATGTGTGAACATCTATAATTTTATTCATATACACACACAAAGCTCCCCTATATAGTGTCCCATCCTTGCAGTCACACCAAGCACTTCCAACATACGTGATACAATGCATATATTCTGTGGGATGAGAAATGATATAGGGGAGCCCTGTATGTGTATATATATCAATTCAACAGAATCATGTAACATTAAAGGATCCAGCGAAAAGTCGGTGAAAAAAAGGTGCTCTAATTTATTTCAAGACATCATGGTGCAGACGGTACAAACATAGAAAAATAAAACCTACGCGTTTCAGGCAAAGAGATTTTTTGCCCTTGTTCAAACAACATTCTAATTGTGTCCATTGAAATAGTAAAAGGGGTGTTACGTGTATGTGCACGTCATTTCCTCCATTTTAAAAATACTGACATATTGCTATCGCTACACATTATATTATTAAGATAATTCGTCCTATATCTTTATGCTTTTTTAGCCTGTTTATACAGATAATTACATTAGTATATATATAGTAGATCATTTCTGTTGTTCATTCCTACCGGAGCTCTAGTTTCCAGTGTGTGGATCCAGTACACCTCACGCAGGCGCACTCGGTGTTCCCAGTCACCTCCATTGCAAGGACGATTAACTCGTTCTATTCCTTGACACTTGAAACTATCGAGTGCGCCCGCGTGTGTTTCCACAAAGTGCCTTACTGCACCCGAATGCGTAATCTGCATTTTTCGGATGCCGGCTAGGTGTTCCTGGATCCTTATTCTCATCTTACGAATACTGCTGCCTATGTAGGATTTATTGCAGCTAGTGCACTGGATAAGGTAAACCAAGTGATCCGTGTCACAATTTACAAAGCTATTAATTTTATACACTTTATTTTCTATTTGTCCAGCAAAGCTATCTGTTTTATTCATGTATTGACAAACTTTGCACAATTTTTTCCCACATTTGTTGTTGCCAGTTGTTGAATGAATTTTTGCTTGAAAAGCTGCTGGGGGAAATGGTATCCCCTATTGTCCTACTACGTTTTGCTACCATAGTGACCCCTTCATCTATTATATTGGCCAGTATAGGATCTTGTCTTAGAATATTGATGTTTTAAAGAAAACTTTTTTTTATCAAGTGATATTCCATACTGTAAGTAGTGTAAGTAAGTAAGACTATGCTTCCCCCCCCCCCAACTTTTTTTTTTTTTCTGTCAGTTGTGATTCTTGCGTTTTGCCCTTCATTTTATTTTTTGCCACATTCAGCTGTTTATCTGTATAACCCCTAGTTTTCAATCTTTTCTCTATGGTCTCCATTTGTTGTTTGTAATTAAGGTCATCACTGCAGATCCTGCGTGCTCTATTCAGTTCTCCGTAAGGGATAAAATTAACTATATGTATGGGGTGACAGCTGTCTGCCCTAAGTACAGTATTGCCATTATTGGGTTTTCTAAAAACATCTGTGGTAACCCTCTTCTTTGATTTATCTCCTGTGAGTTGTAGATCTAAAAAGGTTATAGAGGTCTTCTCAACTAGTGATGTGAACTGTAGATTTATGGTGTTATCATTGAGAAAATTCACAAACTCTGGTATGGACGCCACATCGCGACCCCAAATGAACAAGAGGTCGTCGATGTAACGCCCGGCATCCGAAAAATGCAGATTACACATTCGGGTGCAGTAAGGCACTTTGTAGAAACGCACGCGGGCGCACTCGATAGTTTCAAGTGTCAAGGAATAGAACGAGTTAATCGTCCTTGCAATGGAGGTGACTGGGAACACCGAGTGCGCCTGCGTGAGGCGTACTGGATCCACACACTGGAAACTAGAGCATCCGGTAGGAATGAACAACAGAAATGATCTACTATATATATACTAATGTAATTATCTGTATAAACAGGCTAAAAAAGCATAAAGATATAGGAAGAATTATCTTAATATAATGTGTAGCGATAGCAATATGTCAGTATTTTTAAAATGGAGGAAATAACGTGCACATACACGTAACACCCCTTTTACTATTTCAATGGACACAATTAGAATGTTGTTTGAACCGTGAACAAGGGCAAAAAATCTCTGTGCCTGAAACGCGTAGGTTTTATTTTTCTATGTTTGTACCGTCTGCACCATGATGTCTTGAAATAAATTAGAGCACCTTTTTTTTCACCGAATTTTCACTGGATCCTTTCATGTTACATGATTCTGTTGAATTGCTTTGCTGGGCTCTTTGCCGGGAGCCAGGATTCTGAGCGCCGGTGAAAGCTACTTACCCAGCTGAGGATTTGATTACTATGCATCGAATGGAAGCAAGGTGAGCAATCCTTCACTCTGCATTTTTTGCCTTTACTCTGTGTATATATATCATTACAGAGATTAACATATATATTTTAGGTCTCTCTACATATGTGTAGAATTTAGGGGGGAAAAAATATACCCTGTGAGGGACTAGAACTCCAAACCCCTTCGTTGTAAAAACAATAAGTCTATCACTGCTCTACCCGCTGCATCACCAGCCCAAGTCAGTTACATGCTGCGCAGGGCCTTCTCTGAAAGCTGATTTGCTTCTCCACCCATCGTTTTCACTCACATGTCACTGACAGGAAGCAGAGATCTTAACAGCTGCTGGCTTTCAGTTGTGTGTAAACTAAGACATATGACAGGTGCTTGCTGGAGTTTGGAGCCTCAAGGCTGCAGACATAAGCAGGCAGGAGGCTACAGAGCTGTTATATCCAGACAACCTTCTGCATCCCCTGCTTTAAACAAAATGATGTCACAGTTCTTCAGTAAGGGGAGACACGCCCCTGTATTTCAAACTCAATCTGAGAAAATTAGCTGGACAGCACGAGCAGCTCAAACGATAACACCCCTTTAAAGCAACAAGTTGCTAAATCAATAGTGTGTCAATAATACTTCACAAAATCGTAATGGTTTGAATTGTACTGCACAATATTGTAAAATTCCACACCAATTATACTATATAGTATCCCAAAAAAAAAAGCCCCCGAAGATCAAATAGAGAAACCCGGGGCACCCAAAAAACAAGCATGAAACTCCCCTTTTTAAAAAAACATCTTCTAAAAAAATGCCCCACCGCTAAAATGGTTTTCTGGCTGGGTGATTCAAAAATGGTGGTGAAAAATTAAAGCACCAAATAGAACACAAATTAATGAACATTTAGAGAAACTCAATCTTTATTTATACACTACAAATGTACAAAGGGGGAATTTTTCCCCTTGTTTAACCCCATTGAGGTTTTTGGTGGCAGACCCTTAAAAAGGGGGAAAGACTTTACGGTTTTTGGGGTAAAAGTTTCCCCAGGGCGATTTTTGTGGGGTTTTGGGGGGGAATAAAGGGGGCAAAAAACTGAATCCTTTTGGGGGTTCCCCCACAGTAAGAAGGTTTCAGTGTTAAAACTTTTGGGGATCAAAGGGGGCCAGCACAACCTTGATGGATTGTTGTTCACAGCGCAGCTGATCCCAAAAATCTTTGGGGAATTTTTATTCAGGTATCGGGGGAACAACAAAGGGAAAAAAGGGGGGGGTGCACCATCCTGGGTAAAAAGACACATTTTAGCAGGGTTTTTTCCCCTGTCTGAAGGGGTAAGGCAAAAATTCCCTTCTAACGTGTCCACCCAAAAGGGGCGCCAGTTCAGGGATCCTCGCCAAAAAAGGGAAAAGACTAAAACTTTCCCTCGTTAAGTCCCCCCATGTTGCTCGATAAAAGGGGTTTATGTTTTTTTCTGAGCCTCGGATTTAAACGTTGTGGCAATTGACCTTCCTACTAAAGGGCAAGGTAGCCTCATCACGGGGAAAAGAGCCGTCCGGGGAATTTGTCCTTTTTCCAATCAGGCCCCCGCAAAAATCAGTGAAAATGTCACACGTTTCGAATTTTTGGGCTGGGTTTTCCCGCCTAAAAAGAAAAAATAACAAAAATGGTTACAACACAGACAAGGTGAAGGGTATACCAAAAATGGGATCGTGGCACCTATGGTTCCATACTAGTCAGCGAGGTCTAAGCTCCTACACAACTCAAATGCTGTACAATGTTTCTTGCAAAGATTTTGGACAGCCCAGATTTTTCTAATGTTATAAACACCCATGGTTTTTTAAACTGCTTCAATCAAAAATGAAAAAGTACTATATAAAGGGCAAAACTTTAAACAAATTTAAACGAAAAATTTCGCTTTAAACAGATGCTGTTCTTATAAAAAAACAAAAATGAAGGAAAAAAAAAAAAAAAAAAAAAGCTTATTCCTGGCTTCAATGTCTTTCATCGAAAGGGAAAAATACATTTTTCAAATTTTGGGTCCTGAAAAAAGCTTTTGGGTTTCCCTTTTAAAAAACCCAAATTTCTTTTTTTTTTAGTTACTGGTTCTTTACCTCTGATGTTACTTAACCCCCAAGAAACCACCATTTTTTAAAACCAAAACCCCTTTTATTCTTAAAAAGAGTTTTTCCCCCCCATACTTGATCTTTTATAATTTAAAAAATGTTGCCATTTAGTGTCATCTAAACTCTATTTCCCCATATGGCTTGTATAAGATGTTCACATTTTTTTTAAACCCCTGCTATTTTTTTCCCCAGTCGAAACGGTTTAAAATGTGGGGAAACATCAAAGAAGTTTATGGTTTGTCCTTTTTAAAATTTAAAAATTTTGGTTGCATAAGACTACATCTAAAGAATAGAAATCTATGGGTATGTTGCACATTGTTTTTTTCCCCCCCAAACCCTTTTTGTATTTTGGGAACACTGACACCCTTTTTTTCCCAAAACATTTTACGTTTTACATTATTCCCAGGGGGTTTTCCCCTTTGAACAGCGGGGGTTTTTCCCAATTTTTGGTTTGGGGTCCCCGGTTTTTTTAAGGGAAACGGGGTTTTGGGGAACACTTTCCTTGGGGGGTTATGCCCCAATTTGTAAACTTTTTCCCCTAAAACCCAAAAAAAAGCAGAGGGAGGGGTGGGTGAGAACTAAATCCAGATAGCTGGCTGTCATATTCAAGTCCTGACTGACCTTATTGTAGAGTGCAGTGTAATTTTTGTATTTAATTTTTTGAAAAGGTCCCTTGGTTTAAAACTTTTTAAAATTTCCCATTTCTTGTTAATTCATTGACTCGCAAAGTTTTTTATAAATTTTTTTTCATCCCCTCTGCCAAAGACATCCAAAAAGCTTAAATGTAAATTTACAATCAGTTTTCCCCACATTTCCCTTTTAAATGCCAAAGGGATATGTTTTTAACCTTTAAAGGAATTAAACACTTTTAAGTGGCTAGAATATTAGAGGACCAGCTTAGTTTATAGGGAACATAATAAAAACCAGAAAAAAAGCCATTAACCCAGACATTTTCCCTGATCCAGGGTTTTTGGCACCCAAAAAAGGGTTTTTCAGCCCATGGGTTTTAGAAGCCTTCCCCGGGATCCAGGTCACAAAGATTTTTGTGCGCTTCATCTCTGGCTAACCCCCTTAAAAGAATTCTGGAGAAAACGAATTTAGTTTAAAATGGAAAAAAACTCTGCAAACCCGATAAAACGCTTTTGGGTTTTGGGGGCGCTGTACATCTCAGGCTCCTTGAGTTGGGCCTCAGGTATTAATTTCCTACACTTTATAAAATCTCTGCTTGCAGTCATTTAATAGGAAACTTCCTTATTTAATTCCAGGGATAAAAATCTGCCCTGGCGATGTGATAATCAAACTGGTGAAGGGATTTAATAGAGCTCCTATAACTCTACTGTAACAATTTGATGGGACTGAGGGCCCCAGGGGCCCCAAAATGTTGGGGGTTTTATTTTTAAAAGGGGCCCACCAATTGTAACGTTTCTGGGCCCCACCAGTGAAGTTTATTATAGGGGTCCAAGCTACAGTTTACTAAAAAAAGAAAAGACTGGGACGGCCCCTCCTAAACCGCATCTTGCTCTTTTCCTATATTTTTATAATTAACCTCTACGGAGGATGTATATAAAAGTTAAAAAAACAGCTCCAGGTCGCCATCTTGGGGGGGCCATCGGTTGGTTTTTTCCCCCCCCTGGGCTATTTCCCAAACATTTGGGAACAAGTTTATGGGGCCCCCATCTAATTAAAACAAAAAGGGCCCGAAAGGGGGGTTCAATTATAATTCCGAAAGGAAAAAAAAAACTTGCAAGATTTTTCCAAATTTCTCAAAACAATATATAATTGGGACAACAAAAATTTTTCAAAATTGCACAGGGGCTAAATTTTATTAAAAATGTTTTTGGGGGTACCCATACATAAAAAAACAGACCTTTTTTCCCAAATTTTTTGGGGAAAAATTTTTTCAAAAATTTTATTCCCAAAGAGCTGTAACGGGGTCCAAAACCTTTGTTGTCAATAGTGTCTGTTCATGGGGAACACATTAGTCCTCATTATAAGAAAGCAATGTTGATGGGTGGCCATTTAATCACTCCTCTTCTGGCACAAGATAAGACTAGGTAAACGAACAAAATAAGCTGGCACTATGTAAAGAAAAAAAAAAAAAAAAAAAAAAAAAAAAGTATGCCCGTTTCCCTTTTCCCTTTTTACATTTTCCACTATTTAACCCGGAAAGGGGTAAATATCAAACATGACTTTCTGGGCTTTGCTGCTGGTCATTGGTTTTAAAATTTTATTTTATTTTGGGTTTTAAAAAAAAAAAATTTTAACCAATGCGTGGGGGTTTTTTTTTATTGGAATAAGAACTTAAATTTGAAAAATTTTCCCCTTTAAATTTTTTTCCCCTTTTTTGCCTTTGGGTCCTCTAGAAGAGTGAAATAAATTTTGGTATGGGGGAAAACCCCTTCATGTTATAACTGATGAAGGACTTGAGGTCTACTAGAGGATTACATTATAAAAATTCAAACAACAAAAAGCAAAAGCCCCCCGCATGGGGGATAAAACAGCAAAAGTAGGGAAATTTGGGTTTTCTTTTACAATCGCCATCAAAATGGCAATTGTACAACTACATTTAGCCTTCCAATTTTTTGGGAAAATTAAAATAACTTCCACCAAAAAGACAGAAAAATTTTCCATGGAAAAGAAGTATTTTAGGCCCCAATTTTTATGGCAAGTGAATATTACCAGCCTGCTAATACATGACTGTCCATGACAAGGCTAAATAGTTTGTGACTGAACACTTGTTGCACAACAAATAAATGAAACTATTTTAAACTGCAGGGGGAGCCCAAAAATTTTCCCTTTACAAATCCTTTTTTTTTTTTTTTTTAAATTTTAACAAAAAAAAATAGCTTAAGGGGATTTTTGTGTTTAAAAACCTTTAAAATGTAATTTAGTAAAATTTACAAAACGTTTAGGGCCATTTTTTTTTATGGTTATCGCAAGGATGGGAGACCTTAAAAAAATTTCCCAAAAGCAAAAATTTTTCTTCCTATAGGCGCAGCTTGCTCTTTCCTTTGGGCCTTTTAGAGGGTTTTTAAAGGCCAAGTCTGCTTTTTTTTGGGGAGCAAAATTTTGCCTCCCCCCGCTGGGCTTTTGTGCATGGATGTTCTTCAGTAGGAAATGTGAAATAAAAAAGCTTTAAAACCCTCTCCCAAGCATTGCCATTTTGGATTGTCAAAAAAAAAAATCCCCCCCCCGAAAAAGGAAAAAAAGACACAGGGTTCCTTTCTACCAATTCACAAAAAAGTTTAAATGTTTAGGGAACTTAAGACCACCCCCCTTCACACAGGCGTGCATTCCAAAATGGGAAAACTGTCCCCTTAAAACCAATTTCCAAACCCTTAAAAAAGGGGTTTTCTCCCAAACAAAAAGGATAAGCCAATTTTCTGTATGTTTGGCCCTTCCCAAAACCCCAAACAATTTCCGGGGAATGAAAGGGGACAACCCCTGTAGCTTCCCTTTTAAAAATATAAAAAGAAAAATGCAGCCGCTTTAAATCCCCCCTAAAAACACTAAAAAAATAACAGGGCTAAGCTACAATACCATACACAATAAATGGACAGTTTACAGAAAAGCTGCCATGTTTTTCTAAAAAAATGGACAAACCAAAAAGTTTAAACCCGCCCACAACACCCAAAACATTTTAGCTTAAATTTTTAAATTTAAAAAAAATCTATGGCCTAACAAAAAAAAAATTAAAATTTTTAGAAAATTTAAAATAAAAAAAGCTCCAAACCCTCAAAACATTTTAGGTTGGGCAGCAATTTCCCATGTTTTAAACCCAAAAAAACACAGTAATCTAGAACAGCGGCCCCCAAACCTTTTTCAACCAAGGGGCCGGTTTTTTGCACGACAATTTTTCCACGGGGCCCCGTTGGGGGGGGGTTTTGGATGTTTTTGAAACACACACAAAAAAAACCCCCCAAAAAAGTGGAATACGTTTTCATTTAGGGGGAAAAATAAGGGGGACCCAGTATTTTTAAAAACGGGGACTGATTGTCCCCGCCCCTGTGGGGGCACTATTTAAAATTTAAAAATGTGCCCCCGACCCCGATAATCATCTGCATTAAATTGGTTTGCTCTTGTGGTCCGCATTATCATGTTTTAAAAATTTACATATAAAAATCAGCTCTGGGCATTATAAGAAAAATGCCCCCCGTAATTAATAAAAAAAAACCCCCCAGTAGTGGAAGTGATAAAATAGCTTCCCCCAGTAATGATACATAGCTGCCCCCCGGGCAATGATACAAGCTTTCCCCCTTCCAAACCCCCCCCCATTGATTCCAAAGCTTCCCCCCAAAAAATACACAGCTTCCCCCGGCAATGATACAACAGCTGCCCCCCGGCCAGTTGATCAAACACCCTGCCCCCCAAGTATACAACAGCCCCCCGCAGTGATACAACAGCTGCCCCCGTCAGTGATACACAGCTGCCCCCGGCAGTGATACACAGCTGCCCCCGGCAGTGATACACAGCTGCCCCCCCCGGCAGTGAATACACAGCGCCCCCGCAATGATACTACCGCCCCCCAGTATCTTTACATAGCTGCCCCCAGAGTGAACATAATATAGCACTGGCCCCCAACGTTGAAAAGCTGCCCCCATAGTAATGATACAAGCTTGCCCCCCCAGTAGTAATGGAACATATCCCGCCCCCCCATAAAGTAGCGGGCCCCTAGCTGCCCCCAAGTAGAGTAATGATACACAGCTGCCCCCATAGAATTGATACAACTGCCCCCAGTGTCAATGATAACACGCGCCCCCAGCAGTGAACACCTCTGCCCCAGCAGTGATACACAGCTGCCCCCGGCAGTGATACACAGCTGCCCCCGGCTGTGATACTCTGATGCCCCCGGCAGTGATACACAGCTGCCCCCGGCAGTGATACACAGCTGCCCCCGGCAGTGATACACAGCTGCCCCCAGTAGTCATATACACTGCCCCCAAAGTACATATACAGCTGCCCCCAGTAAGGCATTGTAGGACGCGCCGCATTCTACAATGATAGGGAAAGCAGGGCGGAAGATGCACCGCCCCTGATTCTCTGTAATGCAGCCGGCAACCTGAACGCAGCTGCTAGGTCTGCGCGGCCTATTATAGCGGCCGCGGAAGAAATTGCCGACCGCC
This sequence comes from Phyllomedusa bahiana, assembly GCA_025379985.1. Classification (NCBI taxonomy): domain Eukaryota; kingdom Metazoa; phylum Chordata; class Amphibia; order Anura; family Hylidae; genus Phyllomedusa; species Phyllomedusa bahiana. Next base: position 13,583 of record JAODAL010011534.1, read on the forward strand.
CGGACTAAAGTCATGGGGCAGCCCGGCATCAAGTGTAAGCCGCGCCGCGGACCGCAGGGGACGCGCTAAGGCCCGGTGCCGGTCCGCGGACCGGCGGTTGGGGACCCCTGATCTAGAAGAGTGTCACCTAACCCCTTCCCATTCAATTTTTGTTTACATTGCAATCATTTTTCTCCCTTTCTGCCTTCCTAAGGCCATAACCTTTATTTTTATATGACTACATACCAGTTTGGGACAAGCTGTACATTTTATTGGTACCACTTACTGTATTATATAATTTACTGGGGAACCAAATAAATAAAAAGTATAAAAAATGGTGTTTCAGTTTAAAAAAACAAACAAATTACACAATAATGCAATTTGTTTTTATGGCATTTACGGTGTGGCAAAAATTGCATACTCTTACTGCATGTTAGTGCAATTCTGGTGATCTCAAAATTTATATAGTTTTAATTGTTTTTTGTTTTGTTTTTTAAATATTATTTGTTTTAATTTTTTACTTTGGTTTGCAGTGCCATATTCTTAGACCACTAGCTTTAGTTTTCCACCTATGAACCGGTGTGTGGGGACTAATTTTTTGTGGAATTAAAGTTCAGTTTTTAAGGGCTCCATTCTGTGATATATGTGACTTTTTTCCTTTTATTGCATTTTTTTTGGGTGGGCGAAAGGGTGGATGGAAGGAAGATGAAGAAAAAAAAAAAAAAATTTTGGCATTGGGTATTAAATGTTTTTCCCCCAACATTCACCGTGATAAAGAATGTTGCATATCAATAGACTGGACTTTTACTGACACAGCAATACCAGTTAGGTTTATATTTTTTATTGTAGGTTTTATTTTTAATTAATTCTTAATTTTTTTTTTTACTATTTTTAGATTCCCTAAAATACTTGCCCATTATGGGATGCAATCACTTGTTCAAAATTCTGTAAAACTAATATATTGCAGAGTACTGTACAGTTATGACTCAGGGTGTAATAGCAGTAGTAAGATAATTGGACTGGGGGACTTTATTAAAGGGGTTCTCCGGGAAAAGAAGAAAACTAAATAGATAAACTACATGTGTTAATGAAGAAAATCCTAAATATCTTTAATTAGAAAAGTCCATTTGTTTTGTCTATGGGGTAATCATTATAGAAGAACAAAAATTGCCGCCGGGCTCCTTCCTCGGCAGAAACCTGTCCTACAGGAAGTAGGACAGACCGAGTTACTTTCTGGTTAGGCTGACTGGCATCACTAAGCATGTGCTGTGCTCAGTCAGTCTGACAGACTTGCAGTATGAGGGTCAGCTCTGCAGAGTAGAAGGGAGACTGAGGGCTGCACACACACAGTATAGTATATAGAATCTATAGCGCAGCTGGAAGGAAGCGGCTGTTGTGGGAAATGCAGTTTCCATACAATGCTCCTAACAACTGTAGCTCCGCCCACTAGCCCAGTGAGGAGTAAGATCTAACATGGCAATAATATGAGATATTATTCAGATGTCCCCAAATTATGATACCACTTACTTTCCAAAAATAACAGCAAGTTGATCAGATTCAGATTCCAACAGCAGCTTGAAGAGAACTTGACGCAAGAAGGAAACTTTAACCTTATCCAATTCACTGAACTCTATGACCTGGATGAAGATTTGCATAAAGAATTTCGGTTAAAAACTTATGAAGTTTTCGGTTATATTCTACTCATTTTCAGGTGATTCCTAGTGAGAGGTCCTAATTAAGATAAATAGACATCTTTGTATGCACACTCATACAGAAGAGAGAATAAATCAGGAGATAACTTATTGAGGCTGAGTATATTTGATGGTGAGCTTTAGAGAGTACTAGCTCCCTTCTTCAGACAAGTTGTTATACAAGAACTGAAAATTTACAGACTTTTTATACACAAAAGACATGGATCTTCAAAGGAACTTAGAATCTTCAAAAATAACAAAATGCAATATAAGTAGAGAAGTCATTTACAACACTTATACAGAGTAAGCTGTACAACAAGACTCCTACTTTATCCCTAATCTCTGCAGAAAGCCAGATCTTCTGAACAGATTTAAAAAAAACTATATACTAATCTGCTGAGCTTTTCCTCTAACATATTGTGACAGGAGTGCTTTAAAGGGATAAATTGAGGGGAACCTGTCATGTTGAACATGCTGTCTGATCTGCAGGCAGCATATTAAGAATCAAGAGGAGCTGAGCAGATCGTTATGTAGTTTTGCTTGAAAAGATTTAACAGAACTTGCATTTTATTCATTTAACTTATTGTTTATTTTGGGTTAAAGGTGTTTTCTCATTAGACTGTTTCACTGAGTCACAAGCAGCTTTCCACTCACTCTGTCTCCACAGGCTGTGGGTGGTTCTATATCAGGGATTAGCATATCCAGCTTTTGGGAGGAGATGCTTATCTTCAGTAAACACAAGGTACATGTGTGGTGAGGACTGAATACAATAGCTTTATCTGTAAACTGAAGCTAATCGTGTTAGAGATAATTAGTTTTTCTCCAGAGCCCTGTCAATCTCTGTTCTCTGATATCTCAGCTAATGAGATACCAGATGTATGTTCTTGGTATGCAGGTTACCATAGAAAAATGTGTGCACTCAAGAAGACATAAAATGTATCATGACTAAAGTAAAATCTATTAATCAATGTTTTTAGAAAAAGTCTTCATTTAAGTGTTAAGAGCTAAAGGGGTCCAGAAGGTGGTGTTCTCAGTTATTCACAGCCTTGCTTTATGAGTGTGCATACAGTATCTCACAAATGTGAGCACACCCCTCACATTTTTGTAAACATTGTAATATCTTTTCATGGGACAACACTGAAGATATGAGACTTTGATACAATGTAAAGTAGTCCGTGCACAGCTTGTAAAACAGTGTAAATTTGGTGTGTCCTCAAAATAACACACTTTCATCAATCTCTAAACCACTGGCAACAAAAATGAATACACCCTTAAGTGAAAATGGACAAATTGAACCTAAAATGTCAATATTTTGTGTGGTCACCATTATTTTCCAGCACTGTTCTAACTCTCTTGGTCATGGAGGTCACTAGAGCTTCCCAGGTTGCAGCCACTGGAATCCTCTTCCACTCCTCCATGACGACATCACGGAGCTGGTGGATTTTAGAGACCTTGCATTCCTCCACCTGAGGATATCCCACAGATGCTCAATAGGGTTTAGGTCTGGAGACATGCTTGGCCAGTCCAGCACCTTTACCCTCATTCACTTTAACAAGACAGTGGTTGTCTTGGAGGTGTGTTTGGGTCATTATGTTGGAATACTGCCCTGTTTCTGAATGGTGTGAATCATAATCGGCTTCAGTATGTCACAGTACATGCTGGCATTCATGGTTCAACGAACTGTAGCTCCCCACAGCACTCATCCAGCACCAAATCATTACACTCCCACTACTATGCTTGACTGTAGGCAAGACACTCTTGTCTTTGTACTGCTCACCACGTTGCCTCCACACACACTTGACACCATCTGAACCAAATAAATATATCCTGGTCTCAGATAATAGTATATGGTTCCAGTAATCCATGCCCTTAGTATGCTTGTCTTAAGCAAACTGTCTGTGGACTTTCCTGTGTCATCTTTAGAGGAGGCTTCCTTCTGGGACAACAGCCATGCAGATCAATTTGATGCAGTGTGCTGTGCATGGTCTGAGCACTGACAGGTTGATCCCCCACCCCTTTAACGTTTGCAGCAAAGCTAACAGCACTCATACGTCCATTTTGAAAAGACAATCTCTGGATATGATGCTGAGCATATGCACTCAACTTCTTTGGTCTGTTCTGAGTGGAACTTGTCTTGATAAACTGCTCTAAGATCTTGGCCACCGTGCTGCAGCTCAGTTTCAGGGTGTTGGCAATCTTCTTATAGCCTAGGCCATCTTTATGTAGAGCAACAATTCTTTTTATTTTTCAGATTTGCATGAGGTTCCATGTTCAACTTTCAGTGACGTGCGTGCCTGTGTGTGCGTGCGCGCCTGTGTGCGCGTCTGTGTGCGCGCACGCGTCTTTAGTGTTGTCCCATGAAACGTTATAATACAATATTTACAAAAATGTGAGGGGTGTACCCACTTTTGTGAGACACTGTGCATAGATACCTGTCAGTCACTGATAAGCCCCACCAACGAATTCCTTAACCCAGAATATGAAGTTAAATAAATTACAAATTCTGTTGAATCCTTTCAAACAAAACAATATAACAATCTGCTCAGCTCCTCCTGCTCTATAAAAAGAGGCCATCAGATCCGATAGATTCAATGTCACAGGTTTCCTTTAAGACTATTTCCTGTAAGTAAAAATGTTAAGATAAACCACTATGATACAAGTATGCTAGTATTTAGCAACATAATGTGAAGCATCAATGTAGCTTATATTCAGCATCACTAAGATCTTGATCTCAGCCAGTTATCCCTAATACTTACTTTAAAAACGAGAGTGGCAGGGATTTGCTTTTTATCAGGTGAGTCAGGAAAAGGGTGAGGTTTGAAAATGTGGTCGCTGACAAACGTCCTAAGTCCCGGAATTTATCCCACATACTGAACTGGAATGTCATCTGAAAGATAGGGTAATATATTAAAAGACCATACCACGGAATATCAACAGGCAACTCAGCCAAGTCATACAGTATAAGTACTGTGCAGATACTGACCGTATTAGTAAAAGTATAATATACCTGAGAATCTGACTGACAGAAAATATCAGAACATAGGAAAAAGCAGGTAAGGGGAATAATAGCCAAACACAGCATAACTTAGTCACTGGTCCCACATCTCTAAAAGGGCAATTCTGGGTTTCAGTAAATAAAAGGCTATTCTTTGAAAAATTAAAATCATACAATTTTCCAATATTGATTATTTATGACTTCCAAATCTCTGCATTCTGCCATTCAATAGGAATCAACACAAGTGAACAATGAAGGTTCCTATTGACTGACAGCAAGTAGAGATATTGAGAACTATTTAAAGAAAAAAAAAGAAAAAACAACAACATGAATGAACTATGTTTAACTGAAAAGTGCTGTTGCCCTTTTGGAAGAAAACATTTTAACAATGGCTTAAAACCAGTTCTATGTGCCAGGCTTGAGGGGACGTGTCTCACATGGTAGTGCTTAGAAAATTTCTAAACCAAAGCAATTTTGCAAATAGTATTGAATATAAGTTGATAATAAATTTGTGCCCAAAGCGCCCATGCAGATCTATGCATCTTCAGAGGGACACTACAAACAAACCCTGTGTAGTCGGATCCTCCAGTCATATTTATCTGTCTGGTATTTCTTAAAGGGGTTGTCTCATTATACTGTACAGGCACGGTTAAAATGGTTCTCTAAAAGGGCAGCAGCACCCTTGAGTTACACATAGTTCATTAATAGGTATTCCAGTTTAAGCCAATACTGGTTATTATGTAATGAAAAGTTATTCCGTATATATATTAATAGGTATTCCAGTTTAAGCCAATACTTGTTATTATGTAATGAAAAGTTATTATATATATATAATATATAATATAATATATATATATATATATATTATATATAATATATATAATATATATATATAATATATATATATATATATAATATCATATACACACACAAACACACACAGGCAGTCCCCGGGTTACATACAGGTTAGAGACTGTAGGTCAATACAAGTTTACAAAATTGCTTTGAATTTATACGCAAGTTGGAATAGATATATTTGGTACATTTATTGTTGTGGCATGCTGCCACTTTTAGTTCCACAACTACAAGTGCCAGCATTTCACACCACATGTGTAGTGCCACGGTCAGAATCATATACGTAATATACAAATATAATACTGACCCAAAAAATGACACTGTTTGCACCATAATTATATAATACCCACTGAGCTGATCAATATTACATAACTGCAGGTTTTACTTATACGATACTGACCCACGTAGCTGACAATCAGTCTGCAGTTCTAGATACTGATCAGCTCTGTGGGTCAGTGTCATATATGTGAATTACTTAATACTGACCCACAGAGCTAATCAATATTCAGGAACTCCAGACTTCTTGTCATCTCTGTGGGTCAGTACCAGACAAGTAATATACATATACAATACTGACCTACAGAGCTAACAATCAGTCTGCAGTTATGTAAAACTGTCTCGCATAAGATAGAGTACAGTCCACATAACAGTCAGCCTGCCAGCTTGTAAAATACAACTGATGCTGCTGCCACTGTGCGCCGTTCAGTACGTACAGGAGGGGGGAGGAACAGCACATTAGGTCTGCTCTGGGCTGTTTACTGCAGCCTTGCCCCTCCTCGTCCTCCACCACTACAGCCCCAGCAACATCTTCATACCTAGGGATATGGGATGGGAAGTGATTACACTGCTCTCCTAACATGTGTCTGTTGCAGTGTCCCTGGGCTCAGGTGTGAGAGAGGAAGGAAGAAGGGGGAAAAGAGCTGATCACTGAGAGAGCCGGCTGAAGCAGTGATAAGATCTGCTGTGCTGCGTACAGCCATACAGACATAGGTATGTCCCAAGCTTATGTCATTCTGACAGTCCCTGTTAGTAACTAGGGAACAGACGCAAGTCAGAATGACGCAAGTCGGGGACTGCCTGTACCTTCTTTATCCATTTCTCAAAGTTCTAAATATCTCTGTTTGCTGTCATTCACTAGGAACCTTCATTGTTCACTTTTGTTGATTAGCTATGTACAGAGCCACAGGCAGCTGCAGGCTCACACTCCCTGTTCAGGTTGTGGGTGGTTCTATAGCAGTAATTGACATATCAGCTCTGCTATTCCTAACTGATCCGCTGCAGGTTTTGGAAGCATGCACTGGCCAGCACATACTTCTAAAGCGCTGACTGCTGGCTCCAATTGACCTTCACTTTCCCTGGCACATATTGTATGCCAAGAATTACCGTATTTGCAGGGCGTTATTCAGGCATATTAAAGTGCAATTACGAGCCGAATTATGTACTGCAAATACATATGCAATATGCAGCCTTTTAGTGCCAGCCATAACAGTCACAACCATAACAGTGCCATTAGTTGAATGCAGCCGTCAAAAGATGACTCTATGAGGACAGAGACATAGCATCTTTTTGCTCTTAATTAGGACAGCATAAAATACCCAACAGGTTCCCTTTACCATACATTGAATTATTAGGTTATGAGAGAGACACAGATGCATTGTTTGTAGTTTGTTAAAATGGGGATGCATAAATCTGAATAGAAGCTGTAGATACAAAACAGCAAAAAATACTTAAATGGGTGTTGGTATTCCCACCATACACTCAATAGGATATGCCCTCAAAATGCACTAAAAGCAGTGCATTGAACTGTACTCAGGACTCTCATAAAAAACAGAATGGAGAACCATATGCAAGCATGACCGACCCTTCATTCTGAGCCATGACTTTCCGGGGCCCATTTCTGGAATAGGTGTGGGTCCCTCTTTGATGGCATAGCCTATCAATATGCCATGAAAGGGCATGGTGGGAACAGCCCTTTTATTAAAAACCATTTATAAAGTTGCTTCACCTTTTTCCCTTTTAGATGCACTGGAGTAATAAACATTGTGAAGCTTTACATAGACTTCTAGGGCGACATGTATGATTTTTGGCGCCAATTTTATTGCGCGCATTAGCTACTTAGAATGCGCCTGAATCTATGAACCTGTTCTACTGCAGGTCATAGATTTAGAGTTTTCCATCAAAAGTCATACTGGTTTTGTTATACTAAAGTCATAAATGTGTAGAATACTACGGTTGTGGTGGGAAACCCCTCCAGAATGCCCCCGCATCTTAGGCGCATTACAAAGTGCCGTGGACGCTTTATAATGCGCCTAATTTTGGAGTGCGCCTGCTCATACATCGAGTGCACAGGGCTGCGCCAGTTTTTGTGCAACTGGCGCAGCCCTGTACATACATGTCGCCCAAACTATGTGACAATGTAGTGGTTCATTACCTGGAACCGTCTATTATATTCACAGAACTTGCTGGACAGGAAGGCATAAAAAGGGTTGTAGGTCTTCTCCTGTAGACAACAGTCAATCAGAACATGGACTATCTCTCTTTCTTGTTGGTCTTTCAAGCCTAACCTGAAATAGACAGTTAAAGGTAAATAAATGGAGCAAATTTCTGAACCTAAAACATAAATCAGTGATATTAGTCCAAGGACTCACGGGGAGTTCAGTCTTATTCTATGACTCTCAAATTTACATTATGACTAGTTTCAGAGGCAGGTAACGCACCAGTATGTTACTGGAATGTACAGATAACAGATGTTCTGTCAAACAAAATACCCTAGTGCATTTTCACCAAAATATTTTATGTCTTATCAATAAGACTCTTGGGGCTTCAACTCATCCCAAGAGAGGACTATTTGGGGAGAGCAATGAAATAAAATTTATGGCAGTCTGCAATTTGTTTGACAAGCGCTATAATTCCTATTAATTGCATTAAGGGAGAAAAGCAATGCACCCAGAATGTGTGTGTGCCAACGGAGGCCCTTTTTCAAGTGGTTTACTTACTTCAGTAGCTTCTCAAAGGCATCCAAAAAATCTTCACTGGTCATGACAACACAGAAGATATTTCTCCTAATGTCCGTGTTCATCCTCTGCTTGCGAGCAAGGTCCATGATTTTTGCACTGACCTTAACAATAAAAATACAACAACATGATCGATAATAAACTATAGCAAATACTGTATTAGGGGTTTCTTCTACCTAAATACATAGGGCCTTATGTATGAAAAGTGTTTAGCAGTAAGACTGTCTTTCTTGCCCATAGCAACCAATCAGAGCTCAGCTTTCATTTCATATAGTGCTCTGGAAAAATAAAAGCTGAGCTCTGATTGGTTGCTACTGGCTCTGGTTGCTATGAGCTAGGATTGGTTGCTATGGGCAACAAAGAAAGTCTTACTGCTAGACAGTTTCCATACATAAGGTGCATAAAATTCATGCAAAGAACAGTTAACTTAAGAGGTATTGCCTCCTTGTACTATGCATATGCCATAAATACCTATGCGCTCTCAGAGTTGCTCCTGTGGATAATCCAAATGTTTAGAGATGAATAACCCATTAACGCTAATTTTTTTTTTCCTCCATAAAAAAAATAAAGCATACTTACCTCCTGGTCCCCCATCACTGCCACTCTATAGTGATGCATGATCGGCTCCTCTTCACCTCTAGTGCCATCCACTCACTCCAAATATAGTGGAAGCCACTACTGATGGATAGCACATGGCAAAGAAAGCAAAGAGGAGTGGATCCCAGGTTATTCAGATCATCAGTGATGGGGGCAATCATGCTTTTTTTTTTTTTTTTTTTTTAAACTGGGCTAGCCTTTCAAAGGGTGCTGCATGAGGTCCCAACTACAGTGACATTATTACAGCAGGTCATGACTTACCAGCAAATCTGCATGGAAATATGTAAAACATATTCACACAAAATCTTGAAGATGTTGTTGTGAATTTTTTTTTTTAAAAAAAGACTATGGATATGACATAACCCCACAATACCACATTACTTGCATAACTTCTATTCTCACTCAAGTCAACTGGAAAAAATCTGTGACAAAATAAAAAATACTGCAAATTTTAAAATCCAAACTGCATGTGAAATTTCACAAGGGAAACTTCCAAAACATTGATGAAATTTACTAAATATTACCCACCAGCCAAACTGTATTCTGCTGCAGATTTTACCTGCATACATCTGTGGGACTTTACGGTGTGAACTTACTTTTAAAGACAGGACAATCTGTAAGTCACCACATATTCTAAATTACTGCTGGCCATTCATTATACCATGGAAACTTAGGACACAGGATTCTGGTTTATGAGAGGCGCTGCACTTGGTTCCTTATACTAGAGCATAAAGAGATTATTGGTTAATTTAGGTGCCGACTACAGGAACCAGTAGTTTACAGCAAAAAATAAGTGCTTATTGCATCCAACAATGTTTTAAGTACAACTGATCATTTGTTTTCTGTGCAAATGGGCCGTGTCCTCCTCCACAGACGAGGGTCGGTCAACTAGAAGCCTATAATTTGGGCGTATAAAGCAACAGCTGTAAGGACTGTTTTAATGGAGAGGTTTGTATCCAGATTGTGATAAAGGGAATATATAGCAGAGATTACTTGAGGTCAAAACACAAACAACACACATTTATGACATCAATATCAACAGTAAAGAAATACCTTTCCAATTGCTTGTGTTGATGCTTTGTCTGAGGATTGTCCAATCATTGGTGCACCACTCCATGATGATCCGACAATCCACCAGCGACCAACCTTATCAGCCTCCAGAATATTTTCCAGAGATACACGGAGACGAGTGTCAGTCCCGGAAATACTGTTATTTACCTGCAAAAAGCACACCACAGGTCAAAATTTTGGCAACATACTAATTAAACCTCTGCAATAATTCTAAGGCCATGTCTACACAGCTCAGTACTCTCGTCGGATTTTCAGTGGATTCAATAGTTAGATGGAAAAAAAAATTTCCAATCGTTTTTAAAATCTGCCGAATTCCAGTGGATTTTAAAACATGCTGTATATTCTGCCGGATTGCTGTCAGATTCCTGTACAGGCTCGGACTGGCCCATAGGGAAACAGGGGAAACCCCTGGTGGGCCCTTCATGTACATCTTGCATATACATCTTCAGAAGAGACAAAGCATAGAAAGAGAGGCAAATAGCAAGATGCAGAATAAAGGAGGCATGTACAGTCATTTACAGCAGCTGTAGGATGATCCCTTGAAATAAACTCCACCATTGTGCCCAATTACTGGTCAATCGGTGGGCCCCTAGAATCACCTCCACCTGTGGGTCCTAGGCACCCCAGTCCAACACTGTTCCTGTATATTCAATGTCGGATTCTGGACGGCATTTTAACATTGCTGTAGACATAGCGTTACAATATCCTTGTTGATGGTATGTGAACTCTTTTGCAACAATGTTTCCCATCGGTAGATAAAAGTAACCATGCAAAATAATGTAATCTTGTCCTGATTATGCAGACTTGTGTGTCTCCATGAAACAGACAACTAGGAAGCCCCATGGACTCTAAAGCAAAATACTGAAAAATAATTAAGTCATAACTTAAAATTAATGAAAATTGGTAATATTTTAGCCGTCTAAAATACAAATCTATCAATTTGCGTGAATTGTACAAAACAGGGAAATAAACCTTTGTCTGCCTTACCAACGAGCGTTGAAGTTTACGTAGCTTCTCCACTGGTTCGGGGTCATACCCTGGTATTTTGCGCATATCATTGTTCTTTAATGCCAACATGATCTCCAACATAAACCGGACCTAGAGTAGAAACAAATATCTCATTCATTTGTCCCAGTGTCCAATAAAATTGAATAGAAATTATCCAACAATTATCCTTTGCTATATATTACAAAATTCTCTGGAACATCCTACCACGTACCATCAGGCACAATCCTAGCTTTCGCAGTTTTAAGAGTGTCCTGAAAATACATCATCTTAGGCAGGCCTACCAAAACCCTTAATTGCTAACCTCCACCTTCTAACCCACACATTTCTGTCACTCCCTACACTAGGGCACTCATAGGCACTTATCTGTATATAGATGTACAGTCAGGGTGGCAGGTTCACACAATTTTTTATGTAAACCACCCCATATTTATGAAAAATGGCTGGACCATTGTAAATTTAGCACTTCTCCCCCTTTGTTTCCCCCAGGCACCCTCATATATTGTAAGCTCTTGCGAGCAGGGCCCTCACACCTTGTGTCTAATATGTAAGTAGCTTTCACTGTGTAACATCTGTCGTTTGTACCTACACCCTCCAAATTTTAAAGTGCTGCGGAATTTGTTGCCGCTATATAAATAAAGATTATTATTATTAAATGTATCTAGACAGTGAAGGCAAGTCAGATATCTGCAAATTTTACACCGCCATTGTTGCATGCACTTTTTTTGGGGAGGTGGGGGAGAGGGGGGTGGGAAAGTAGTTTTTTTGCCTAACAAAATTAAAATTGTGGCATTAAGCAGCTACTTGGGCCCCTGAAGAACATAATTTGCTTGTGATTATAAATTGGCAACTATGGCATCTACAAGCCCAAAAAGACAGGGGTTGTCCTGAAGTTAAAAAATAGAGACTTTGTTCTGGTTCTCACTCGAGACTGATCCTGGAATTCCTTATCCGCAGCACTGGCTTTGTTTTGAGCTTCACAGATCAGTTCCTTTAGAGACAGCGCATCGTCTTTTCGGAGAGAGAAGCCAACATTTTTCAGCAGCAGCAAGATCAGCTCTATGTTTCTCTCTGTAAATTTGGACACCAGCATCTTCAAAATATCAAACACCAGACGGGAGTCAACGACATGGAAGTTGTATAGGTGTCCAATGAAAGTGAGGAGGTTGTCACACTCTTTACTGTCTGTTATGTGTTCATGTTGGTCATGGAACTGCTTCACCACCGTTTCCAGCATGTGGGCTCCCACCTGGTAAGACAATAAAATAGGCTACTACATTAATATCAAATTTGGTACATCCTTAACTTTATCAGTTCTAATTGAGAAATAAAATCTGTAATTACAACACAACGTCATCATTTTATTTCAAGTCCCTAGCAAAAGACAGGGGAGAAAATGATATGTGACTGTAATACCAGCAACAACCCCCCTCATGCACTGAGAGTATGCGAGTGGTTGTTTTATTGGTATTTTTGCATTTGTACAATCTCCCCATGCATCATACTGTGGCTTTTCTGCATACTAGTGTGAACAGGTATTAAACTAATGTGCAGTTTTTTATCATCTAATTGTTCACCTAGTAGTGTGATATGTGAGCTGCTTCTCATCAATTAGCTGCAACTGTTAATTTTTCCCAGGTAGCATATAGGCCAGAGCAGCCTGATACTGGGTTCAGTCTAGTCCAGCCATTGAGCTGTGAACATGCCCCAAAAATTGCAGTGTTTTTAAGTAATGTCCCATTTTTTTGTATGCGATTTGTTTGAGGAAATGATACCCTCTTAATAGAACAATCCCTAGTCCCGTAAAATGATGCATGTGAATGGAACAGTATTTTGCAGCATATTTATATCTGTCCAGTGTTCAAAAGCTTAGCACCTTATGAAGTAGTTTGGTTTGCAGATGGGAGACAATTTGAAATCTTCTGTCTGTACCACATCCTACAACGTAGCTGGGCTGTTTACATAGCATACGCCTTATTACCTCAATCCCCACTGTGTGATGCAATATACTGATGAGAAGTACATGCTCCATCATAAGTCGGTCTGGCATTATGGCTGGAGTGATGCAGGCATTCAGGACAACGCTGGATAACGTGTCGCTCATGTCTTTTCTGCTGTTGGTCATGTAGAGTTCTTCGAGTTGCCCGCTGATAGATGACATATTTGGTTCGCTCAATCTGTAACACATTAATGTAAAATGTTAGATGAGGCAACAAGTATAATTTACTATAGGTTTTAAACTATACAGTGTAAACACTTTTCACAGTTGCCTTAGGTAAATGTTAACTTGTCTGGGCCCCATTAGCTACTATAAACCCGTTTGGATTAATACGGGAATTTCTACTTGCCAACCATCCTTCAGTCTTATCGGGTTCACCAGAAGCACGAAAATGCTTACAGGGCTGCACTTTGTACGTAATCAAAAGTTGTGGTCCTAACAAAAGATGACAAAAGGGATTAAATTAGGGCCCTCTCTTACTCAGTGTAGACTTTACCGTACGTCAGTCACATTGTATATCATCAACATATCTTACTGTATTAACATTTGGATGCATTTCTAGCCCCGAGGGTGTCCAAGTTGCTCTTAATCAACGGGCCTCCATATGCTCCAATGCCAGGTAGGACCACGCCTGCGATTCCTCAGGAGTGATGGCTTAGTTCTCGGACATACCCAAAACCTGGCCTGGAATGCGGGAAGCCACCCACCCAACACTATGGCTGTCCAAAAAAGCCCCCCATACATAGCCCCTAGATTTCTAGGAAATATGAAGTGTAGTACTATATCATTATGACATGATATAGGGGACTTTTCCCCACTGAGACCAGGTTCCCCCAGTGGGGGCATCTGAGTATGTTCTAGCTGCAACCCTCTAGTGGGAGAAACCTGCGACATCGGGGATCGCTCTGTCACAACAGAAATGTAAATATTTTCACAGTATTCTTTAAAGTAAATGTTCACATGTCAAATGTACCCCATACAAAATATCTAATAAAACAATTGAAACTTTTTTTTTGGGGGGGGGGGGTTTTTAATCGGCCCAATATTCTACCATTCTGACAGCTCTTCCCTTCACGTCTTTCGGAGTTCCACACAAAGCCGAAAAAGTGTACTCTGCAGTGTGTCCTGCACTTTGTACTGTAATCACAGCAGAGTTGTTGGAGTCCTAACAACAGCATGGCAGGGGACAGAACGGGGGCTATTAAGATGGGTATTGGTCTTACCTCTGGGACCCCAGCTGTCAGACATTTACCGAACGTCATGTCAACATTTGTATAATCATCAAAATCGGATTACACCTGTAATTGAGAACATTCTGGTTCTTATGCAATTTCTAGCTGAGGGTGTTTCCAAGTTGCTCTGTAATGGCGAACGGACCCCCAAAAGTCTCAGAAATGTAGAGTAGGTCCCGCCTGCGCACTACTCCTCATTTCTGTTCTATCGTAGTTCAGCCAAACACATTGTTTGACTGCATTCAGATCTCCTGTAGTACAGAATAAAGAGTTGTGCTCAAATGCAACCTACTCTTCGCTCTGAAGTAGAGACGTTTGGCGCCTGATCCCAAAATAGGTGTGGGTAACACCTCTATCGATATGTTGTCAAAGATGGGAAAACCTTTTAGGGTACATTCACACAGGGTGGATCAGCTGTGGATTTTACTGAAAATTTTACAGCAAATCTTCAAATGGGAGAAAGCAAAATCTGCAAATAAACCCTTCTTGCAGATTCTGTGTTCATTGAAGTTAATGTAGACAAATCTGAAGTAAAATTTGTAATAAATCAACAACTAATCTGTGACAAAATCTAAAGCAAAATCCACATTAAATCCACCTAGTGTGAATGTACTAAAAAGGGATGCTGGTTTCCCACATCTTCTCACTGCTTACTAGCCGCTTTCGCCTCATGCACAGGCCGTAGGGTTGGGTAAGTCTGCAGCTAAAAAGATTCCAGATAGACAGCGCTGGGTGGCATCTGCTAACCTGTGGTTTAACTAAAATGACATATTAAAACATAAGTGACAACCAGCTCTAAGCGAGGCAGCAAAGAGCTGGTGACAAAGCAGCTTTAAATCTATGTTTTAAGGGGTTGACTACCTAAAAATGTGTTGATAAGGTTACTTATTATGTAGATCATAGGGTATCACACCATTTTCTAACAGACATTTATTAAAAATTCTGCTACAGTACCATCTTTATATTAATGCAGTCGGCCCTTACCTAGAATTAAAAAAAATGGTACAGCCCTCATTCCTGCCCATAGTTATGGCTGCCACAGAGTAACTATATGGACTAAACATGGTGCCAGTCATGAGACCTCCTGCAGTCTGTTATCAACAGTGTCACATGACGTCTATGGGGGAACTGAATAGGAAAAATGGTGGAATAATCTAGTAATTATAGAAACTTCTTCACTGTGTGTATTTACTTGTATAACTGCTGTCCCTCTAGAGACTGTCATGTTGTTTATAAAGTTGAGTGTGAAGAAAAAAAAAGCCGACAGAAAAATGAAACAAGAGACAAATTTGTTAAGGAGCTTTTCCACAGACATAAGACAAGTCGCTGCTGGAGGTAGTAATACTGGAGAAGTTCTGGTCCTCATACACTACTGTTACCGGGATACCAGGGTCACATGACGTGTGGGGTGGTCACAGGATAAGTCGCTGCTGGAGGTGGTAATACTGGAGAAGTTCTGCTCATCCATGCACTACTGTTACCTGGATACCGGGGTCACATGACCTTCGTGGTGGTCACATGATAAGATGCTGCTGGAGGTAGTAATACTGGAGAAGTTCTGCTCCTCATACACTACTGTTACCTGGAGACCAGGGTCACATGACCTGTGTGGTGGTCACATGATAAGATGCTGCTGGAGGTAGTAATACTGGAGAAGTTCTGCTCCTCCATACACTACTGTTACCCGGATACCAGGGTCACATGACCTGTGTGGTGGTCACATGATGAAAGGTGAATTTAATTTGCAAGCTTCCCCCATCAATTTTACTTCGTGGCAAAACCCTTTAATGCCACTAATTGCGGCAAAATTTTAAAGCGTTTTTGGTGCATTCTTTTTTTGCGGCTGACCCTTTCACGGTCAGCCACACCCTCTTTTTGTTGGACGAAGCGCATATCTGTGTTGTGCTGCTCTTCTCTTATTCATCCTGTAGATTCATTACCAATCTGTCAGCTGGGTGTTACAAATTGGGGGCATGTCCAAAATTGTCCAATCAGTGCTGACAGTCAGTGTGTGCAGGGACAAACCCCTTTGAAGACAAGAATGGCAACACCAGGGCTGACAGATTCAGTAATACATTTCTAGGAATAACAGAGAAACGGCAGTGTTATTGAGCCACTCCAGAATTGTTATTTCACAGGGAACACAATGATTTACTAGAACAGATGTGTCAGAAGTGGTCACAGGTCATGTTTAAAATGCGACTGTTCCTTCTTGGCCTGACATGCTCCGTTGAGGCAGACAGGAGAAGCCATTGATTGCGCCAAAACTGACATTTGTCTAAGTGTATTTTCACCTTAGGCAATGGAACAGAATATTAGAAGAAGTGCTGGCTACTGATTGGTGGAGGCTTTACATGCACCTTGTGCAATGATAAATGTGCAGCCTGTCATTCTGCAGAGGAATATGAAGCTCATCAATCACCACCCAATTAACATTCAATCCCAAATTATAATAGATGAGCATTCATGGAAGTATAATTGTAAAAGTCCACAGTTCCAAGTGCACTAATCAGAAAAATATCAACTTGTAGTACCATAGGGTAAACTCCATACATCACTGAGCGACCTGCAGCAGCCACTCAAAACAGGGGAGACAATTAATTAGCTGAAGCCCGTGAGTGATCTACAGTGGATTGAGCTTCATCCTGTCAATTAAAAATATGAACTATAAAGAAGAAGATGCACTCCAGGCCTGGAGCCAAGACAGAGCACCCGGCGCAGGATCAAGGACACTATTAGTTAGGTAGATACGTCACGTGATACCTGTTCATCAATCCCTTCACTCGCTTCCGCAGCCTCTCCAGCACTTCCCTCCTCTTTGCATCTGCAGCTTCGGAAGATTGTCTCAGATGGGGAGGAACATATTTGTTGTCTGGATCTGGAGAGGTCTACGAGAAAGAGGAAAAATTATTTAGTCTCATGATGGACTGTTACTAAAGATCAACAACAACCAAACATGACAATGCGTTCAACCTAGCACTCCAGGTCAAAGTGATAAAATGCGGTGGGGTACGACTCTGCTGTAAGATCCCATTCACATCACGCTTCACGTCCCTGTTCATAGTATCTGTTGATGTACTGTGAAAAACCTATCCAAACTTCTACCGTAGCAAGGCCACGACGGGGCTACAGAAATCTAGGGCAAACATAGTCTAAGTTGGACAACATTTGTCTTATTTGCAAAACAGAGACTTTGTGCATAAGACACAAATGCGTGATAGACCACGCGCAGAAGCACAAATCGTGTAGGTTCTGTAGTTCTATCACCAGCTATTTGTATGCTAGGCTAGATAAACAGTGCTGCCTGCCCTTTAAAGGGAACCTATATTCTCATCTGCTGGTAGCGGGTTATAGAGCACGAGGAGCTTAGCAGATTGACCCCTTAAGCCGAATGCCTGAAAAGTAGTTAATGACCAGAACATTTTTTTAGTTTTTGCCTCCTTGCGTTTCAACAGTTGTAACTTTTTTATTTTTTCAATGACGCGGTTGTATGAGGCCTCATTTTATTTGAGACAAGTTGTACTTTGAGGGAATAGTTTAAGTTCACTTATAAATAATTGCAGTATTTTTTTATTTTAAATTTTTTTTTTTTTTTTTTTACACCATTCACACTTAAAGGGATTGTGTCGTAATTTTTTATTTTCTTTGCAGTAATGTGTGTGTTTTCTATCATCTTTTTATTCCCAGTTACTGTAACTTTAATTGTGAGCCTATAAAAAAAAAAGTTATACAGCTTCATGTGTGTAAGAGCCCAGCCCCCCTTCAGAGACAGTTCTCTGCTGTGTGAATTGCACGACACAAAGGAAGTTGCCATAAAGTAAATACTGTAGGTAAGAGACTTGAAACGATTCCCATCTGGTTAACTTCAGTGAGAGCCCCCCTGCTGTGAGCTCAGCATGCTCTATTGTCTGCAGGGAACCATGATTGTGGAGGCCAGAGGGGCAGCTACTGAATGTCCAGCCCCTCTGTTCTCCAGCAAGGCTGCCAGAGAAGAGGCTGACAGGTGTCCGACATGTCCTCGTTCCTAATAAAGTGATTGTGCTTTTGTCACTAACGATTTTTGCACAATTCAAGATTTTTCTGCTAATTTTAGTTCTCTCGCTTCGGATGTAAAAAATGCTATTTATAAATGGATTTTTGCACTAATATCCTTTTATTTACAGATTTTGACACTAATAAAATTCTCTCGCTTCGGACGCAAAATTATTTTTTTTTTTATGGATTTTGGTGCTAAAATCCTCTTGATTTTGGTGCTAATAAAGTACTCACGCTTCTGATGCTGAAAATTCGATTCTTTACGGATTTCGACGCCAGACTCCGCGGCGGCGGAGTTCCTCTTTAGTTCCTCCTGTCGTACACGTCGTTCCCCTCTGACACAAGTCGTTCCTCTTTAGTTCCTCCTGTCATACACGTCGTTCCCCTCTGACATACGTCGTTCCTCGTTAGCTCTTCCTGTCATACATGTCGAACCCATCTGACACAAGTCGTTCCTCTTTAGTTCCTCCTGTCGTACACGTCGTTCCCCTGACATACGTTGTTCCTCCTGTCGTACACGTCGTTCCTATCCGACACACGTCGTTCCTCTTTAGTTCCTCCTGTCGTACACGTCGTACCCATCTGACACACGTCGTTCCTCGTTAGTTCTTCCTGTCAAATGTCGCACCCATCTGACACACACGTCGTTCCTCTTTAGTTCCTCCTGTCGCACACGTCGTTCCCATCTGACACACGTCGTTCCTCGTTTGTTACTCATCTCAAACACATCGTTCCTCTTTAGTTCCTCCTGTCGTACACGTCGTTCCCATCTGACACTCGTCGTTCCTCGTTAGTTCTTCCTGTCAAATGTCGCACCCATCTGACACACGTCGTTCCTCTTTAGTTCCTCCTGTCAAATGTCGCACCCATCTGACACACGTCGTTCCTCTTTAGTTCCTCCTGTCATACCCATCTGACACACGTTTTTCCTCTTTAGTTCCTCCTGTCGTACACGTCGTTCCCATCTGACACACGTCGTTCCTCGTTAGTTCTTCCTGTCAAATGTCGCACCCATCTGACACACGTCGTTCCTCTTTAGTTCCTCATGTCGTACACATCGTTCCTCTTTAGTTCCTCCTGTCATACACGTCGTACCCATCTGACACACGACGTTCCTCTTTAGTTCCTCCTGTCATACACGTCGTTCCCCTCTGACACACGTCGCTCCTCGTTAGTTCTTCCTGTCATACATGTCGCACCCATCTGACACACGTCGTTCCTCTTTGGTTCCTCCTGTCATACCCATCTGATACACGTCGTTCCTCTTTGGTTCCTCCTGTCATACATGTCGCACCCCTCTGACACAAGTCGTTCCTCTTTAGTTCCTCCTGTCATACATGTCGCACCCATCTGACACAAGTCGTTCCTCCTGTCATACACGTCGCACCCATCTGACACAAGTCGTTCCTCTTTAGTTCCTCCTGTCATACATGTCGCACCCATCTGACACAAGTCGTTCCTCTTTAGTTCCTCCTGTCATACATGTCGTTCCCCTCTGACACACGTCGTTCCTCTTTAGTTCCTCCTGTCATACATGTCGTTCCTCGTTAGTTCCTCCTGTCATACATGTCATTCCCCTCTGACACACGTCGTTCCTCTTTAGTTCCTCCTGTCATACACGTCGCACCCATCTGACACAAGTCGTTCCTCTTTAGTTCCTCCTGTCATACATGTCGCACCCATCTGACACAAGTCGTTCCTCCTGTCATACATGTCGTTCCCCCTCTGACACACGTCGTTCCTCTTTGGTTCCTCCTGTCATACACGTCGCACCCATCTGACATAAGTCGTTCCTCCTGTCATACCCCTCTGACACGTCGTTCCTCTTTAGTTCCTCCTGTCATACATGTCGTTCCCCCTCTGACACACGTCGATCCTCTTTAGTTCCTCCTGTCATACACGTCGTTCCCCTCTGACATAAGTCGTTCCTCCTGACGTTCCCCTTTAGTTCCTCATGTCATACCCATCTGACACACGTCGTTCCTCTTTAGTTCCTCCTGTCATACACGTCGTTCCTCGTTAGCTCTTCCTGTCATACACGTCGCACCCATCTGACACACGTCGTTCCTCTTTAGTTCCTCCTGTCATACATGTCGCACCCATCTGACACAAGTCATTCCTCCTGTCGTACATGTCGCACCCCTCTGACACACGTCGTTCTTCTTTAGTTCCTCCTGTCATACATGTCGTTCCCCCTCTGACACACGTCGTTCCTCTTTAGTTCCTCCTGTCATACACGTCGTTCCCCTCTGACATAAGTCGTTCCTCCTGTCGTACCCCTGACACAAGTCGTTCCTCTTTAGTTCCTCCTGTCATACATGTCGCACCCATCTGACACAAGTCGTTCCTCTTTAGTTCTTCCTGTCATACCCATCTGACACACATCGTTCCTCTTTAGTTCCTCCTGTCATACACGTCGTTCCCCTCTGACATAAGTCGTTCCTCCTGTCGTTCCCCTCTGACACACGTCGTTCCTCTTTAGTTCCTCCTGTCATACACGTCGTTCCTCGTTAGCTCTTCCTGTCATACATGTCGCACCCATCTGACACACGTGGTTCCTCTTTAGTTCCTCATGTCATACATGTCGTTCCCCTCTGACACACGTCGTTCCTCTTTATTTCCTCCTGTCATACATGTCGTACCCATCTGACACACGTCGTTCCTCTTTAGTTCCTCCTGTCATACATGTCGTTCATAGGATATGTAGACGTTGGCCACATGTGGATACCTGTGAGCAGGGATGCAGACATATACTGTGGCGTTCCTTCTGCATATCCATAGTGAAATAGAGTAAGGGGATGTGCACACAGAGTCTTGGGATCCGTATTGGGTCCGAAAAGCGCATCCAAAAACGTAGCGTCTTTCGGAAGCAAACCGCAGCTAAGTGTTTGGATGCATTTTGGCAAAATCGCACCTTATAGTTTATTATAGGGCTCCTGCTGCATCTTTCGGACGAAAAAAATGAACTGACAATTCCTGGAACAGATGCGAAAGACGCAGTGAGACGCGTATCGCCAATCACTCGTGTGAATCGAGGCGTGTTTCTAATAAATAGCAATGTAAAATCACACTGCTATTTATTCGATACGTGTTTGGGTCTGTTTGGGGACTGACAGACAGATCCAAACACGTATTGAAAAGTGTATGTTACACGGAGTCAAAGACGCCATGTGAACAGAACCTAAATGTAATCACAATTTCACTCTGGTTATTCCTTTTTCAGCTATGGATACAAAGCAGCTCCGTATGGTGTCCTCAGTCACCAACAAAATGGTGATTCAATCCACCTCCTCCTCCTTATGCACACAGGGGAGGGGGAGGCTTGTGAGGTCACCACCAGACCAGCCCACATTCACAGCAGTGCTGTAATACATGCTCTTTGTACATGGACCAAAATGTTTTTATCTTGGATGTGCTCCCTCTGGTGGCTAAGAGTGGGACACCTTGAAAACTATTATGCATTTTTTAATATTTACCACAAATTGAATGAAAGAAAAAAATATGCAAAAAATTTAGACAAAATTGAACACACATTTCATCTATAAAAAAATTTGATGACAGATTCCCTTTAATAACTTGTTAGATTAATTCTACAGGTTATTACGGTTGTGTGGATACCAAATATGTGTAGTTTTTTTGTGTGTGTAATTTATGCACATTTTTTATTAAATATTTTTTAATTTTTTTACACTTTTTATGTTTTGTTTTTTTTATCCCATAAAGGGAGAACTGTTTTACATTTTTTTTATATTTTTTTTTCCACTTAGTAATGTATTAGCATATTCATATATGCTAATACATTATAATCTGTGTCAGTCTGACACAGGCAGTGATCAGGACGTAACACAGTGTGTCCTGATCACTGCCTTAGTACACAGACAGCTCTGGGGCCACTCTAGGTCCCCAGTGCTGACTGTGCAGCCGTTCCCCGAGCTCTGTTCCGATCACCCGACAGATCAGGGGAACCCTTTGATTGCACTGCGGTAACGCACCGTCCCAATCAAAGGGTTAAAGCACCGGGTTGTGGAGGTTTCCTCAGCTTCCCGGTGCTCGCAGGACATGCTCTGGGATCGGGGCTGTGTAGTACAGCCCTCGTCCCAGAACAGCTGCGGCCCCGGGCGCCGCAAACCCTGAATTCTGCAGCGACGTCTAAAGGCGGTGGGCGGTCGTTAGGGGATTAAGAATTAGTTTTGTAGGGAAAGATTCAATAAAATTTGTATTCAATTCATTTAAATTCTGGCTTATTCTGGATTAAGGAGTCCAGTAGGCGGTCTTATCAGTGACTGACGGCCATCTCTATCATATAAGGAAAGCTGTTACTCATAACACCGCCCACTGGACTCCTTGACCCAGAATAATCAGGAATTTAAATGACTCTTTTCCTACAAAACTATTTTTCAATCTGCTCAGCGCCTCCTGTTCTCTAACATGTTACTAGATCAGATAGCATGTTCAATGTGACAGGTTCCCTTTAAGTTAGTCCTAGACATTAAAGCAGTTGTCTCATCACAGACACTGATGGTATATCGCTAGGATAAGCCATCAATGTCTTATAAGTCTGGGTACCACCTCTGGGACCCGCACCTGTCTACAAAATGAGAGCCAGGACCTATATGCTCTGAACAGAGAATTGGTTGGGACTCACCCATAGACACAAATGAGAGGTTTTCAAGCAGTGATGCTTTAAATATCTCTCTGCAGATCCATGTTAATTCATGGAAACAGATGGTTTTGACCTCCAATGGACCTAAACAGAGAGCTCTGCAGGCGTGACCACTTCTCGGTTGCTTTTACAGGCGGGATGGGGGTTGGAGGACGCCTATTCTGGATAAAGGTGCAGGTGCCAGAGGTGAGAGCCACACTTATCAGACATGAATGCCTAAGGCCATGTTCACACGGTAATATCCAGGACGTATTTCAGTCCGTAATTACGCGCCGCAGTGCGCAAATTACGGCTGGAATACGTCCCAGTCATTACCGTAATCCACAGCTCTCATAGAGAACTATGGATTATGTCTCCTCTCCCTGCTCGGCGAATACACCGAGGGGGGAGATAATAGACATGTGAATTACTAGCGGCGTATACGTGCCGCTGGTAATGCAAGTCAATGGGTCGGCGAGGTGCCGGCCCCCCGCACCCGCCCCCGGCCACACGGTGTAATTGCGGGGCGTAATTATGTCCCGCAGTTAAGCTGTGTGAACATAGCCTAAGATAGAAATACCATATTGAACGTTTTTTGGTTAAATATGGAAATGCATTTTGCATAATTCCTAAACGTTTAGCCCGCCTCCTGGAGTGCTAGGACGGGCTCCAAATCTACCACAATGTAAACATCACTGAATGAAGCACATACTACACAGTCTGGAATCAGTCCAACTCCACGGACACTTCATAAGAACACCGCTGGGTGTAACCATTTCAGCTTTTATGGGGGTGTGTTCCTGCACACAAAGGATACAATGCAGGGACACACCCCAAAAGGTACCACCCAGCTGTCAGATTCAATAATACATTTCTAGAAGGAATAACAGAAGAACAGCACAACACAGAGTTATAAGAGAAGAATTGATATTTCCCAGGGGAAACAAGTATTTGCTAAAGCAGACTTGTCAGGAGATGTCACAGGTCCCCTTTAAACCCTTACTGACACATGTTGTATTGGTGTTGGTAGATTCCTATGTAGCAGGAATACTTCGTTCAGTTCCCTGCTGTTTAACCCACAGTGACTGCCAATCCTCACTAGTAGTGTTGAGTGATTATTATCGACAAAGTTGAAATCGGTAGTTTTTATGTTGATCGAAATTTTTTAGATCATGCGATAATTTAGGTTAAAATCTGTGCATCATCTATTAAGATCGCGCCTTTTTCGGCGCTTCCTGTAATTTTGGCGGCCAGCAAATCAGATTACAGAATAGAGCAGGTGAGATGTGTGTGCGACGTCATGACTGGGATGTGTATGGTTGCGATTGGCTGGAAAAATCACATGACCTCGTTTTACATAGAACAGCGTTTCCTGTTCAGCCTCAGTGTCTCTCAGCGTCTCATAGGGATAGGACCTGCGCTCTGCCTGTGGCCAAACAGCTCAGCGAAATTAATCTATTTCTTAACAGAGAAAGCTCTACTGTTAGCTGTGATCCTTACAATTTAGATTAGAGATTGGAAGATTTTAAGTAGTTAGGTAGAGAATTTTAAAGCAGCATCTACCGCTGTAAATTCACGGCGGTGGGAGCGGAGGGGGGGGGGGGCCCGCAGGCGAACACAGACAAGCTCTATCTATAAAGAACACTGGATAAAGTTCACCAAGACTTGGTGTAGACATTGCACTGCAATAGCTTTATTATTAACAGTTTTCTATTGAAATATTTCCTGGATATTGGGCAACCTGAACTTATAGGATACACATCTTTTCTAGTAACTGCTGGTCTCTTTGTTAGGTATAAAACTCCACTTTTATTATCAGTAATACATTTCAGATAGGTGTTCATTTTCAATTTTTTGCCCCATTCCACCTTTGTTGATTTTCCACCTTGCAGTTAAATTAGAATCCAGCAATTGTGTAGTTACCACAGGTGAATTGATAGGTGCCAAAAAATACCTTTTATTATCCGAATACATTACAGATACGTGTTTTTTGACTTTGGCGCACTACAGCTTTGTTGATAGAGCCACCTTGCATTTAAATTTGAATCCAGCAATTTTGTTTTGATTTGAGGGATTTGAGAATAGCTGTGATTTGCCGTCTTTTAATAAGAGACTTTCCAAAACTCTTCCATACCTTCAAAAATTTTTATATTCTGAACATGGAGCAAAATTTCCCAGGGGGTAAGCGAGCAAAGAGGGGGGTAGGACATGGAGGTAGAGGTACAGAGAAGGTGCTCCTTCCAGTGCTGGGCGACAACATGCATGCCAGGGGATTGTCAGTTGCAGGACCGTCAGGCCTGTCATCGCTGGGTCAGGCCCTGTGAATCTCATAACAACAGAGTCCGCCATCTGCCCCTTCAGTGGTTAATGCAACCTGCATCCAGCAGTCTAACCTCCTTGTCATCCCATCCGGCCACAAATGTTCGTCATCAGCAATCATCAAAATCCGTCCAACATGAAGCAGCCCAAATGTCAACTCGTGCACCCACCACTGGGGATAATCCATTTTCTAAAGACCTCTTTGATGAAAAAAATGCAGTTGGGGTCAGAAGGCATGTTAAAAGTCAAGGGGCCAAAGAGGATGATTTTTCTCTCTCTGACGCCCAGTTACGATGCCATCAGAGGAGAAGAAGGAAGCCGGTAAAATCGGCAAAAATCCCAGGGGGTCGGCAACGCCTTGCAGTGCCCCTTGCTTGTAGCCCGCACTCCTGGATGCAGAATGTCAGGACGACGAAGTCACCTGTGTTTGATGAGACGACATTGCGGATCAACGTGGTCTTTTCAGCAGAATTTGCTTGCGAGCGCTTCATCACTGACGAGGAGGAATACGATGGGGTAGTGTCAATACGGTTCCACCTAAAAAAGGGGAGAGGGGGGGTCGCAGAAGCCCCGCTGAAATGATTCCGCCAGCCACGGTCAGCACAAACCCCGCTCCTTGCTTATCGCCGTCAAAAAGGTCCAGGACCTCTCAACCTGGGCCTTCTTTGACCAAGCCTCTGATTCACCCAGCGATGTCATATGCCGCCTTTGCCGTAAACGCATAAGTAAGGCAAGAACCTTAGGTGGTTAACCACCACCAACATGTCTAGTCACATGCAGCGAATGCATGAGTTGAAATGGAGGCAACACTTGGCCAAAAAAGGCCAGACCGACGCGGGGCCTCCAACCACTGTCACACCCCTGCCCTCCGCCTCCTCCTCCGCCACCACCAAGCGTTCCTCAGCTGCCCATGTCTCTCAGAGTCATGATCAGGGGTCAGCCTCCGCTTCAGCTTCCACCATCGCCCGAGTACCACCAGCACCACCAGAGACCCATCCCCACCCCTTCTCCTTCCCCAGTTGACGACCTGCACGCCGTACAGGCCAGTCTAGCAGCCAGCCTTCTTCTTCCAGGTTTGGGACAGAAGAAATACTTTAACCCAAACCATCCCAAAGCCAAAAGCCTGAATGTCGGCATTGCCAGGCTTTTGGCCTTGGAAATGTTTGCCTTTCCGCTGGTGGACACAGATTGGTTCCGCCATGTCCCTGTCCCTTGCCTGCCCCCCAATACCAGAATGCCGAGCAGGCATTTTTTTTGCCAGAAAAGTCGTCCCTTCCCTGGCCCGCCACGTGTCATCTAAAATTTCAAGCGCGTTGTCTGCATCTGTGGCCGGAAAAGTCCATCTCACCACCGACACATGGACTAGTAAGCACGGCCAAGGCCGCTATAAACTCTGTGACAGCTCACTGTGACTGGGTGGAAAGTCCCCTGGGGTGACGGTGGCTCTCAGGCTCGGCGCACGCTCTTCAAAACCGCAGGAAAAGGTGCAGGCTCTTTCCCCAAGGTCCTCTGGGGGCATCACGTGCCCAAGACACCAGGCCGTGTTGAAATTTCAAAATGTCTTGGAGACCGTCCACACACAGGTCAGGAGCTGTGGACGGCTCTAAGCAACGAGACCGAGCGCTGGCTGGGTGACAAGAACCTTGTGCCAGGCAAGGTGGTGTGCGATAACGGGCGAAATCTGCTGGCCGCCTTTAAGATCGGTAGGCTGGAGCACATCCCTTGCCTGGCACATGTCATAAACCTTGTCGTCCAGAAATTTCTAAAGAGCTACCCGGGTCTGGGGCTGCCTGCTGAAGAAGGCTCCAAGTCTAAGTTCGCACTTCCGCCGTTCGCAAACCCCGCTTCGTCCCGCCTGGGTGCGTTGCAGCGTCAGCTCGGCCTCCCAGTCCAACCGTCTCATTATTGACGTGGCCAACCCCGCTGGAATTCCACCCTCCACATGCTCCCAGCGATTGTGGCAGCAGCGCAATGCCATTACGCAGTACGAAGTGACACATGGCCTGACAAGCAGCGGTGCGGACCTCGGGGTGTTGAGCCACCGAGAGTGGAGGCAGGTGAAAGAGCTCTGCACCATCCTTGCCAGTTTTGAAGAAGCCACCAAAATGGTCAGTGCGGACAATGCCCTTGTCAGCATGAGCATTGTGGTGATCTTAGTTCTGGAACGATCATTGGACACTCTGAAACATCAGGTCCCGCCAGCGACGGAGGAGGAGACGGACACAGATGCGGACACGGAGCCTCTCTCTCCGTCAAATCCACAAGGC
Organism: Phyllomedusa bahiana; assembly: GCA_025379985.1. NCBI lineage: Eukaryota > Metazoa > Chordata > Amphibia > Anura > Hylidae > Phyllomedusa > Phyllomedusa bahiana. The sequence goes on from JAODAL010011534.1 coordinate 41,284, forward strand.
CCGACAGTTTCACAATTTCATCGGTCTTCATTAGGCAGTGGTTCGGGGTCCAGAGCTAGTGCAAGGCGGCACCTCAGCTCTCAGGGTGCATCATCTGAGGCAAGTCAGGGCTGTGTTGAAGCTGTGCCGGAGGAAGCGGAGGAGGAGGAGGAGGTATTCCTGGACACTGACGTTACCGACGTCCCTGCCTTGGAAAGAGGTTGGCGTGAATTTGAGGCGGAGGAGGAAGATGAGGAAGATCAGTTTGCTAGTGCCCCTCGACCCAGAGGCTTGGGAAATCAAGGCTCCATCTCTCACATGAGTGCTTGGATGCTCCATTTCCTCCAACATGATCCTCGCATTAAGGCCATCAAAATGAACAACAGTTACTGGGTGGCCACCCTTCTGGATCCCCGGTACAAAACAAAACTCAGCACTTTTCTTCCACCCACCCAAATAGAGAGTAAAATGCAGGAAATGGAGACCTTGCTGATTGATCAACTGGAGACATCTGTTGCGTCTGCTTCACGTTCCCCAAATGTCACGGTGGAACAACATCAGCGACGTGACAGCAGTAGAGTGCCAAGTAGCCGTAGCGGCAGCAGCAGGCAAGGTGGCAGAAGCCTAATGGGTGACCTCTGGCAATCTTTGTTTACCACCTCACCAACGCATGTAATGCAGGGCACACATCCAACACCCAGAGACCAGCTTAAGATCATGGTGCACGACTATCTGCGTCTCAACACCGATGTTTTTGTATGTGTTCCGGACCCAATAGACTTCTGGGTATCCAAAATGGACGAATGGCCCGAGCTGGCTCGTCACGCCATAGAGGTGTTGTCCTGCCCAGCAGCCAGCGTCATATCTGAGCGGACCTTCAGCACAGCTGGAGGAGTCATTACAGACAAACGCATCTGGCTTTCCACAGATTATGTGGATCGTTTGACTTTCATCAAGATGAATCAGGCATGGATCTCTGATGATGTTGTGGCCCCAATTGCCGAGGTCACCGATTAGTTGCCGGTCTACTTCACATTCCTCTTCAAACAGAAATGGTCCTCTTGAAAAATGTTTTTTAAAATGATCATTTCTTACTGCAATTTTTATTCTCTTTTCCCAACAGTTCATTTTGCTGGTTTTGCTGTGAGGAGACTGTAAAAGACACCAAGGTTTCATGACAACACCTTTATTCCATTTACTCACTTTATCTTTAGAAGTTTTCGCATTGTCAATGGTTTTGGGGTCATGTTGCTGTGAGATACAGCTATAATTATGGTCCTTTGGAACAGAAATGTGGCTTCTAAGTGGCATTTCTCCCTCACAATTTTTAACAGTGGCTGAGAAGTCATTTTTATAATTTTTTGGGTCATGCTGCTTTGAAATGCAGCAATACTACAGGTCCTATTATAAAAAAATGTTGTTTCTAACAGACATTTGTTCTTCACAATTGTCCAAAGTGGCTCAAGGGTGATGGTGCTGTCAGAAACAGGAATAGGTAGGACACTGTTAATGGACACATATTGCAAAATGACTTGTTTTTGCAAGATCTTTAACATAGCTATCAATCCCTGTATGAGACAACCCATTTAATACAATTAAAAAAAGAGAAACAAAGACATGGTGGGATTCCATCCTATTTTAAAAATGTGTTTTCTAGAATTAAACTACTAAAAAACTTGCATGTACAAAATAGCTGGTAAAAAAATTCCTCTGAATTGTACAAGGGAGGTACAGGAAGACTTGACCAGATGTAGGTTATTCAGAGGACATGGAGTATGGAGCACGGACAGAGACAATTTCCTCCAGCACGTTGAGTAAAATGAGAAAAAGAATGCCAAGAAAAAGGGCACCTGGGTGTAACAGGAGCGTTAACCACCAGTATTTCCAAGTGAAGCTCAATTGGTCCGCACTCATACGGAGGGGCAAGCGCTACCCAGGACAGGGACAGTATATGTCCAGTGAAACTAAAATGGTGGTTGAAAGACTCCTTTTTCCGGCACTTTTTAAATCTCGGGGTCATGCAGGTTTGGGGCTCATGCTGCGTTTCAGGACAGGGATATTCAATGTCCAGTTCAAGTAAAATGATGGTTCAAATCATACTGCCTTCTGGCACTTTTTAATTTGTGATGCAGGTTTAAGGGTCATGCTGTGGTGCAAGACAGGGATAGTGAATGGTCTGTGTTTTTTTTTCTGTGGCTTTTATAACCTAAGTGTTGTGCCTAAGATGTAGCAGGTATCCACTTGACTTTTGTGGATATTAATTCCAGCTTCTCCAGCCCTGTTTGGGTGTAAGAACGAAGGTGTTGTTGCTCTCTTAAGACTTTAATGGTCATCGATCATAATCTATCATCGACCATCGACTAACTTGTCGATGATGGTCGACTATCGACCATCGAACGATGTCGATGGCCAGCGTAATCGCTCAACACTACTCACTAGGAGCAGCACCCCTGCAGCAAGATCCCAGGGTGCGATCTGTTAACATGGCGGCTGGAAATCTTATAAAGTATTTAAGGGGACTGTATCATCAAAAATGACTTATTATTTAACTCATGTTTTTATGTTCATCAAATTATTTTAAGACTTTTGGGTCATATATTTTTTAAAGTTTCCATATCACTTTCAATATTTTTTAATAATTCTTAGGTCCCATAGTTTCCACTTTGGCCATTAAGCCTAATAACAGTCTGACACTTCCTGTTCTGTAGAGAAAGAGTCTCAGTTGTCTGCTCATTATCAGCACAAAGAGGGTCAAACTGAAAGGAGACACCAGTGTGAATAGATAACACAGGATCCACCAGTCACAAGAGAAGGTCGTCACAGTTGTTAAATCCACATCTAGTACCTTCCATTTTCTTGAAGGAGCTGCATGTCTCCGGTTCCAGAATTTTTACGGTAATTCCTTGAAGATAGGAGTCACCCCATTCTTACAAGAAATATTCAAGACCACAGATTAGAATCTGGATTCCTAATAAGGGTACGTCCACACAACAAATGTCAAAATATTCGTTGGATTCTGAATCCGAAAACAGCGTTGTCCAATGCGTATTGTGATGCGGTTTTTAATGTGCATTCTAGGACGTTTTTTCCACCAGATTTAGTCAGTCCCATGCATCGGATGCGTTTTTTGACCTGGAACATGGCAGACTATTAAACCTGTTCTGAGTTTTTTTGTTTTTTTTTTTTAAATGGCAGTTTTCATTTCCGACCTTAAGAAAATCTGGGTTGTGTGGACTACAACTCAGAATTTCAATTGAGCTTTATGGGAATGGTATTACAGTCAGATTTTGACAATTTAAAACCCAAATCAGTGTAGATTTTTTACTGGAAATCCATGCCGTGCAGACGAATCCTAGAGTTAGAACATCTGCTTGGTAACTCCCCCTGGACATAAAACAGACCTAATCCCATCTGAAAGCACGATCCGTCTGTACATCCCTGTGATCTAGTAAATTTTCCCTACTTCTAAGGGCAGGATTGTCTGATGGGACCCAGCCTGTAGTGGTCTCCAGGACCATTGAATGTCCTGCCTAGATAAAGTAGACCTTTCTCCGAGTGCTTCTCTTTAGCCATTGTTGCCTTCCTTTAGACATAAACTGCTTACAGAGCCCTCAGCCCCCTAGAGGCAGACCTTCCTAATCCACTTTGAAGGCTCTAGGCCCCAAGAAATGGATCACTGAGGCTGTGCCCCTCAAAAGCCTCTGCTTTTAGGAAATTAGGCTTCTATGGCCAACAGATCCTTTTAAATTAGATGTTGCTCATACAGATCACTTGAATGTAGAGAATAATTTTTTAGCTGAGAACATGAACCCATATCATTTTTTATTCCAATCTTTTGGGGATATTAAATGACCAAAAAACCCCCACAATTTTGCCGTTTGCACGGATTTTCCACCAGGCGGTTTTTTAGACTGCAGGCAGTCGGAAAAATATTGAACATTTTTATTCTTCTGCCCGGTTTCCGAGCGGAACATGAACATTTCAATGAGAAGGGGGAGGGCTTTTCCCCACAAACCGTCCTGCGGCCATGTACACGGCCCAAAAATAGAGCAATTTGCTCTGTGTCATGGGGACATGCCCTAATACTTAGTCCCCCTAGGATACTTGACCACTATGGGGAACACTTCCTTGTCCTATATACAGCAGTACTATTGTACATAGGAGTTTCATTCCTTATCTATTATTATTATTATTATAATTAGTGTACATACATGGCAGCTGTGGAAGCCTGCAAGAGGCTTCCTGCTGCCATGGCAACTGATTATCCCCCTGCAATGACGTTGCAGAGGGGTGATCGGACGGAGGAGCGGTGCGCAGCACCGTTCCTCATTCAGTTAGACGCCGCAGCTCCATCCCTGTATATTACTAGCACTGTACTGAGCACGGCCGCACTGAGCGATCTCAGGGCGGCAGGAGAGGAGTAATGTTGCAGGAAGCCGGTGGTGGGGAGTAACCATTTAACTGGACTGATCCCTAAAAAACTGTGCTGTAAATTTTCTTGAAAACATGAAAAATTGCTACTAAATTTCTAAAAAAATTTTTAATAAAAACAAGTGATGCCAACCTACAGTAGACATAGTAGATGCTAGTCATACTATTTTGTGTGGTATAACAGCAAGATGAGACAACCCCTTTAAGGAAGAATTTAAGGTTAAAGCTCTTAAAATCCTCAAAGATTGTAAGATAGGGAAATATTCAGAAAATTTTCATCTTTCTACCAGTTCGCATGGTTAAAAAAATACCCCAGTTGCTGTTGGTACCAAGGAAAAACAGATTTTCTTTTAGAAATCAATGCAGATCTTTGCCCATCTCTGATAATTTATGTACAATTTGAGGTTTTAATTTAGTTAAACTCACAAAGTGGTACTCGGCTTTATTTGGCAGTATGTGAATTAATGGGGTTCATGCCTGGTTGTTCAGCTTTAACTTTCAGTGTGCTCAAAAGGGAGTATGATTTGTTTGAACTGTATATCATGTGACCGAATAGGCTTATATCACCATGCTTTTCCCCACAGTGTGCTCACAATAGTTAAACAAAGGTCTGTTTATGTAAAGGGATGTTAGTAGCTACAACGTAGCTGAGTGGTTACCAATTTTGACTTCCAACTAAGGCTATGTTCACACTGCTGATTTTGGGACGGATTTCAGTCCGTATTGCGTGCCGTACTGCGCGCAAATACGGCTGCAATCCGTCCCACTCATTACGGTAATCCACAGTTCTCATAGAGAACTATTGATTCCGTCTCCTCTCTCCGCTCTCTAAATAGCGGGTAGAAAGTGACATGCACATTATCCCGGTGGGATACGCGCCGTGGATAATAAAAGTCTATGGGGCCGGCGAGCTGCCCCCGCCCATACGCCGTAATTGCGGGCGACATCCGTCCCACAATTACGGCGTGAATTAGTTGCCTGAACATATCCTAAGGGGTTCTAGTTTCAAATCCCTGCAGGAGCCAAACATGTGGATTTTTGTTTTGTCTCATTGCACATACCTGATTGACATTTATTTTATTTTTTTATGTATTTGCACTGTTTGACTAATTACTAAGGAGAACAGAGGACGGGAGCAGAATGACAGCATCTTGGGTTGAACACTTGCTCATCAGTGAGTGTGTGCGATTACTAGGTAGGGAATAGACTGACAGTAGCTGCCTAAGTTGAGAGGTGATGTCTGAGCATGCATGGGCAGAATGAGGAGCTCTTATCACTGGTTGTATCCCCTAGAGACGAGCAGTACACTATGGCGGCAGCTAAAACAAAAATGGTAAGGAATTTATAATAATGATGAATGGCGAAAATGTTAATTTACTTTGCAAGCTTCACACGTCAATTTTACTTCGTGGCAAAACCCCTTTAATATTGTTCAAGCATTAAAGGGGATGTATCGCTTCATCAGTTCGTGTATTTCCTTGTACGTTCAGTGTCTCAGCTCTTCAATTCCAGTGATGATTCTTCCCCCCCAGCTGGGTGTTTCTTAACTGAAGGGGGATGACATCATCCCTCCCCCTTCACTGTTCATGCTCGCTCCCAAGTCAGTGCGTTTATTTGAGATCAGTGGGAGGGGACAGCACTTCCCTGCTCTCCCCCCCACCCCCTCTGTCTGAGTCGACATGTCACTGTGTCGTTCCTCTCCCTATGCAGTCTCATTTTGTAAGAGCTGCATGGTTACATACCACAGGGCTGCATTCAGTCTAGACAGTCTTCTATGAACTCAGAGCACTGAACTCTCCTCCTCACCCACCGGGAGGTTTCTTACAGTTGAACCCCGTCTTCTATGAACTCATCCAGAGCAGCACAGATCTGTCTCCTTTCTATGTTTAAACACAGGAGCATTAAGGCACCGGGCACAATTCTGCTGTTTTCTGAAGCAGCTGCAGTGTTACTGTGGAATGAAATTGTTGCCGGCCTCTTATTCTGAGTGAGAGAGGCAGGAATGCACGCTCCCGTGAATACGACCGGGGGCCAGACAGAATGCAAATTAGTAGAGCCATCAGCAAATGACATGAAAGGAGGAGGAGTCCGACCGGCACTGGGGAACAGTGTTTACACGAAACGAAGATAAGGGAGACAGTGAAAACAAGACAGCTTTGCAAATGACATGCAATTGAAAAGTTGCTTGTTTTCACTGTCCCCTTATTCTGAAGACCATTTAATGTAATGATACAACCCCTTTAAAGGATTTTCCCATGAACCAAGAATCCCTTTCTAAGGCCGGTTTATAGCTCACTACAAGCCCGCTATGCATGCGAGAGCTGCTCCATTTATGGGTATAGGAGTTCCAAGTATAACTGAGCAAATGGGAAGAACTGCACAAGTGTGGCCCTCTCCCCATTTTCTGAGGCTAGCTCATAGAGAGCTATGAACCAGCCTCAAAAAGAGATTTTTTTTAAATTGAATAATTTTTATTCGACCAAAAAATATAAACATACATTTCACGTAGAAAAGGGTTTTTTTTCGTTTTTTCCCCACCCCACCGAAACAGAACATTTCCCAAATAATAGCTTCCACATAACACTACCCTACAGTTACTTATCTGTAAAAACATTATAATCAGGACATTACATTAGACACTCTACAATCAGAGTCTCAGCTAGTACCAACATAAAAGATCCAGATGTGCTAATGCCCTGATCTAGATACTATCAATAAACTATGGTATATTCAGAACTCTATCTCTGAGCAAGTATGGAGAAGCTAATCCCGGAGTATCTAGCCACTTGTTTCACAGCTTGTAACATTTAGAGATACTTTCCCTTTTGCTGTAAACTCCTTTTCCCATATTAATGAGCCAGTTCATTTTCTGGACAAATTCAGAATGCTTGGGAGGTTTGTCATCCAGCCATTTGTGTGCAATGACCTTTCAGGCCATAAATAAAGCCCTTGCCACCGCTGTTTTCTCCACAGAACATATTGTCAGGTCTCAAAAAAGGGATCTTGCTTCAAGGCAAAACCTCCTTAAAGATAATTCACCCATTTTCAAAGTGCAAACTGGAGGTTCTCTTTCTAGTGATGATTGGAGGCTTCCTCCTCAGCTGGTACCCATAAACCTACAATTTGTGACAGTGTGCTGCCCACAGTTCATTTCTGATCATCATATCTGAAACACTGTCTACACTTCCTGCAGCATCTTGCCAGTGATTTACATGTGTAAAAACCTGGTGACAGGAGCACTTCAAGATCAAACATTGATGATCCAAGCACTGTGGAAACCTCGCTGTATCTGTGATAACTAAGCTTTTGTTCACACTTCTGTTGATGAAATATTCCATGACAGCCAAGTCAGATCCATTTCATAGGGAATCCTGGACATTGACTTATAACAGATTTATTCTGCAGACTACACTATTCTTGCAATCAAAAACAGCCCAACCCCTGATGAAAATTCACAAAGGCCGGTGTGAACAGAGCCGTACCAGAAAAAACCCACCCATGTTGTATGGTGACAAACCTTGGTAGGTGCGTCCTGCACATCATCATCATTATCAGAGGCCTGAGGAGCCCCTCCTGGCTGATCATCATCCTCCTCCTCCTCTGCTCCCGACTCCTCCATGGCCGCATCCTCCTCAGACAGTTCTTCATCCTCGGAGGGACCTTCTTCAATGTCTTCTCCATCACTGTCCACACCCATATCAGAGCCTTCTCCTCCATCACTGTCCTCACCCATATCAGTGCCTTCTCCTCCATCACTGCCCTCAGCCACCTGCTCAGACAGTTTGTGCAGCTTCTCTGCGGTGTTTGCCTCCTCTTCCTCCTCATCATACAGCCCTATGGTGGCGCCCCCTGGCTCCAGGACCCCCAGGATATAATCCAGGCCATCCTGGGTGAAGGCCAGGGGTAAAGAGCTCTTGTTCTTCCTCTTGTTCATCTTCAGGCTCTTCTCCAGCCTCCTGATCTCCCTCTCCTCCTTCTCATTGGCCTCCTGCAGAGACTTCTTCCTGGCCTCGTCCGTCTTGCTGGGGTTCGGCCGCTCTCCTGGGACTGCAGCTTTCTTCAGCGCTTGTTTCTTGCCGGGGACTGCCGGCTTCTTCCCCGCAGGCTGACCGGGCTTGGCCCCCTTCTTGTTCTTCCCTGTGGCCCCCTGTTTCCCGGAGAACTTCCTCTCATTGTAGGCCTTCCTCCTGATCTTCTTGGAGCGGCGCTCCTTCTTTCTGAGCTCCTTGCGGCTCTTCTTTGGAGTCGCCGGGAATCCTGCGGGACCGCCAGTTTTGGCATCGGAGCCGCCGCCCTCCGCTTTCTCCACAAACTCCTGCACCGCGAGATGGATCCTCTTAAAGTGCTGGCTCCCTCCCCGGGACGACTTCTTACGCTTCATCCCCATTACTCACATGTACACAGCACTCACGTTGCACATGGGCGCCGCCATATTGCCGAAAACCGACAGCTTCCGGCTGGCTAGAGAGCTGTACGTAGTGTCAAACGGCTCTGCAGTGCACAGCGCCACCGTGTGTACAGGAGGAGAAGGTGCGCCTAGGTTGTTGGGCTGCTCTCGCTGTGTACTGGAAATCTGGCCTGTGCCCATCAGTGGCGGGAACGACTCTGAGCAGAAAGGACACGTCCCTTAAATTTCCTCTGACCGGGGCATCTACCCCCCTTCCTAACCGGACCATTTACCCTTCTCCCTGACTGGGCCGTGTACCCCTCTTCCTGGAACTGGACCTTTACCCCTCCTTCCAGGGCGTGACTTCTACCGACCACCCCCCCCTGACCGGGCCGTGAACCCCCTCTTCCTGACGGGGGCCCCCGACTGGGGGAACCCCCCCTTCCCCCCTCTCTGAGCAGAAAGGACACGCCCCTTAATTCCTCTGACCGGGGCATTACCCCCCTCCTAACCGGACCTTACCCTCTCTCCTGACTGGGCCGTGTACCCCCCTCTTCCTGACTGGCCCATTTACTCTCCTTCCTGGGCGAGCTGTCTACCGACCACTCCCTGACCGGGCCGTGAACCCCCCTCTTCCTGACCGGGCCGTGAACCCCCCTCTTCCTGACCGGGCCGTGACCCCCCCTCTTCCTGACCGGGCCGTGTACCCCCCTCTTCCTGACCTGGACGTGTTATCCCTCCCCTTCCTGTCCGGGTCTTTACCCCCCCCCCTCTTCCTGTCCGGGCCCTGTATAACTCCACCCCCCCTCTTCCTGACCGGGCCGTGTACCCCCCCCCCCTCTTCCTGACCGGGCCGTGTACCCCCCCTCTTCCTGACCGGGCCGTGTACCCCCCCTCTTCCTGACCGGGCCGTGTACCCCCCCTCTTCCTGACCGGGCCGTGTACCCCCCTCTTCCTGACCTGGACGTGTTCCCTCCCCTTCCTGACCGGGCCGTGTACCCCCCCCCCCCTCTTCCTGACCGGGCCGTGTAAACCCCCCCATCCTCCTGCCCGGGCCTTTAACCCCCCCCCCCTCTTCCTGACCGGGCCGTGTAACCCCCCCCCTCTTCCTCGACCGGCCGTGTACCCCCCCTCTTCCTGACCGGGCCGTGACCCCCCCCTCTTCCTGACCAGGCCGTGTTCCCTCCCCTTCCTGACCGGGCCGTGTACCCCCCCTCTTCCTGACCGGGCCGTGTACCCCCCCTCTTCCTCACCGGGCCGTGTACCCTCCCCATCCTGACCGAGCCGTGTACCCCCCCTCTTCCTGACCGGGCCGTGTACCCCCCCCTTTTCCTCACCGGACCATGTACACCCCCCCCCCTCTTCCTGACAGGACCGTGTACCCCCCCTCTTCCTGACCGGGCCGTGTACCCCCCCCCCTCTTCCTGACCGGGCCGTGTACCCCCCCCCCTCTTCCTGACCGGGCCGTTTACTCCCCCCTCCTAAGCAGGCACATTTTCCTTTTCTACATTAGACGCAGGTATGAGTGCTACAGCGCTTTTGAACACTCGGTTATTCCACTAGTCCCTTTGCTTTTTTCTGTGATGTCAGGCTTTTTTTTGGGTGAGATTTATCAGATTTTTATTTTTTTATGTATACCCCCTCTTCCTGACCGGGCCGTGTACCCCCCCCCCCTCTTCCTCACCGGGCCGTTTACCCCCCCCCCCCCCCCCCTCTTCCTCACTGGCCGTGTACCCCCCCCTCTTCCTGACCGGGCCGTGTACCCCCACCCCTCTTCCTGACCTGGCCATGTACCCCCCCCTTCTTCCTCACCGGGCCGTTTACCCCCTCCCTCTTCCTTACCGGGCCGTTTACACCCCCCCCCCCCCTTCCTCACCGGGCCGTGTACCCCCCCCCTCTTCCTCACCGGGCCGTGTACCCCCCCCCCTTACTGACCGGGCCGTGTACCCCCCCCTCTTACTGACCGGGCCGTGTACCCCCCCCCGTACTGACCCGGCCGTGTACCCCCCCTCTTACTGACCGGGCCGTGTACCCCCCCCCTCTTCCGGACCGGGCGGTGTACCCCCCCCCTCTTTCTGACCGGGCCGTGTACCCCCCCTCTTACTGACCGGGCCGTGTACCCCCCCCTCTTACTGACCGGGCCGTGTACCCCCCCCCTCTTACTGACCGGGCCGTGTACCCCCCCCCCCCCTCTTACTGACCGGGCCGTGTACCCCCTCCCCCTCTTCCTGACCGGGCCGTGTACCCCAACCCCTCTTCCTGACCGGGCCGTGTACCCCTCTTCCTGACCGGGCCGTGTACCCCAACCCCTCTTCCTGACCGGGCCGTGTACCCCCCCTCTTCCTGACCGGGCCGTGTAACCCCACCCCCCGACCGGGCCGTTTACTCCCCCATCCTAAGCAGGCACATTTTCCTTTTCTATATTAGACGCAGGTATGAGTCCTACAGCGCTTTTTAACACTCTGTTATTCCACTAGTCCCTTTGCTTTTTTCTGTGATGTCAGGCTTTTTTTGGGGTGAGTTTTACATCAGATTTTTATTTTTTTATGTATAATAGAGGAAGAATAGTAAAAAAAAATAAATTAAAAAGTCACATTTTTGTACTTATATATTTTTTTTTTAACAGCAAAAGTGTTAAAATAAGTTGTAAGTTTTCAGTTAGGGACATTTACATTTAGGTGATATTACATTTTCAGGGGGCGCTAAAAGTCAGGCTGTTAATATTTTTCAAATTATTTTTTGTAAGTATTTTTATTATAATTTTACATATAGTGTCAGAAAAATACCTTTTTTATATAACTTTTTTTATTATTTTAAAATTTTGATGTGCCTCAGAACTGGCGCTGATCTGGGTCTGTTAAGACACATCAGCATCTACTGTTACTGAGCCCTGGTCATCACATGACCCTTGGGGATGGGTGCAGGAGGCTAAGAGGCTTCCTGTCTGTCTGGGTATACAGCGCTCACTAAGCACTGTATACACAATGGGGCAGATTTAGCAATAGTGTCTAATTGTAAGACAGTTATAAGTTACACTAGACAGTCTTACAATGTGCCATATTTACACAGTGTTCATAAATCTTCCACAGGTTAAAACCATCTAGTCTAATTTTGTACCACTTTGTAAGTTGGCTTACTTTTACCTTAACTACAGCAACATTTTGGCGCACAACATCACACGTTAACCCACGCCCATTTTCTTATAAAGCTATGCCCCTTGCCGAGACTGCGGCCCTTTTGTCAAACATGGCGCAGAAGTGTCCAGAAACTGTCTAAAACACATAATAAATGTGATGTAAAGCAGGTACTGTATTATTTTTGGAGCAAATTGTGCCAAAATTCTGCCGCAACTGCCTTAATAGATGTGCCCCAGTGATGAAGAATGCAGGGACAGTAAGAAACTCTCTCTGTCTTCTAACACAGACAGCGGGCTCTCTACTCCACAGGTGCACAATTAAGGGGACTTGTATGAAAACTGTCTGGGTTTTTCGACTTTCTTTGTTGCCCATAGCAACCAACCAGTGCTCCCCTTTCATTTTTTCAGAGCACTATATGAAATGAAAGGACAGCTCTGATTGGTTACTATGGGCAACAAAAAATTTAGACAGTTTCCATACATAATGCCCTAAGTGTCTAGCTGCGGTCTCTGAAGTAGTTCCAGAACGTCCATGCAGAGATAAACGGCCACCACCCGGATGTATAAAGTCAGTGGGCGGGCGGCAAGTAGTTAAAGGGGTTTTATCATTACACGCTTTCGCAGACTTGATCGGTTTCTGTCTGTTACAGCCTCAAATCCAGGGGTGGGTCTCTCCTCCCAGTAGATGTATCTTCCCTCACTGAAGACTGGTTACATCATCATTCTGTGTTAGCAGAGGAAGGGAGAGGATGTCGCAGCTCTGCAGACCTCCTGCAATGGTTTTCATGTCTGCAGAGCTATCACCTCCCTCCTAGCCTGCACAATCTGCTTGTAAATAGAACACCTGCATTGGTGTGAACAGTTATACATACAGCCTGAACTGATGAAACAAATGTGAGAAGTACATGCTGCCTCCTCCCCCCTTCTATTATCAGGCAGGGGGGTAGAGGGGAACAGACTGTATATGGCTGTGTTATATGAGGGGAGAGTGAATCTAGCTGCTAGAGACTCAGTAATTGCCCAGATCCTTCACATAGAGTGGAGGGATGGGCCCACACAGTAGGTCAGGCAGTCTTTATTGCACAGACACGGTCATCACAGACAGCTCGTTTCTCTTTTATTTTCCACAACTCAGAGGGGAGTAAGCACAGATTGCAGGCAGCCAATCACACAGAGGGCGTGTCCCATCCAGGGGGTGTATCCCAACAGGCTGATAGACATGTTAGTCAATCACAGAAAAGGGGCGTGTCCCATCCACCTGCTGCAGAAATAGCTATAGACGCACAGATTAGCTCATATCTGCTATACTAAATGATTTAGGTAATGCAAACCAATTGCAAAAGTGCTTATTTTTACTGTCCCCATCATTAGAGATATGATCTTTGTAGCAATAAAACCCCTTTAATAATAATCTAGACAAGACCTGGGCATTGTACGGTCCGCGGGCCATAAGCGGTCCTCTAGCTCTGATCGTGAAAGCTGTGGACTCTGAGTCGGTGCCCATTTTGGTGGAATCTGAGTTCTAAAATGGACTGACTCCCAAAATACATAATAAATTGGTCCAGTTAGTTGAATGCAGTGCCAGAAGCAAGAGGAATTAGGTCTTGCCACTGCTATTGCTCCCATATCTTCAGCCTCATCAGATGAGGAGTTTTATTTCGAAAAGTATTTGGATGACATGGAGCAGGCAAAGCGTTAACGCGTGGGAAAATATTCAGCTCCCATAGGAAACAGATTGACCAGATTTCAGCAGTTTCCACTTGCTTTCAAATAAATAGAAGAGTTCAACCCTTCATCATACCTGACTGTGCCTGAGGCAATTCCTTTATACCCCGAGACTGTTAGAGATGTTGCCCCTATGGTCACCGCTTTGCCCCCAACCCAAGTTAGTGTAGAAAGGCTGTTCTCTAGTCTGGAAATAATGAGATTAGATTTGTCTCATCACAAAGTTTTATCAGTTCTAATGCGACAGATACGGCAGTGGAGGGGGCTCGTGTGCCTCGTAAGAGTGAGATCCCAGACGTCCATGGAAGCACCGTGCAACACACATTTCACAGGTCTGGAATGATGGCTCGAATAAAGGTGAAGATACCTCGACTTCAAACTCGTCTTATGAAGCATTAGCAAAGAGTTTGCAAAAAAAATACGAAAAATGGAAGATTGGAAACGGGTGATTTGGAGCGATGAGATGAAAGTCAATAGACCGAGCTCTGATGGGGGAAATTGGGTTTGGAAGAATCAAGAGAAAAGGGGGCTAACGGATCGAGGAATTGAAGAAACTGTTAAGGAGGAGGAAACCTGATGATATAGTGTTGTTTCACAGCCAAAGATGTTGGATACTTGATCAGGATTGATATTACTATTTTGCTTGTCATGTTCTACATAAATAGTTTTATTATTGTATCATAAGGTGATAAAAGGTCTGATGTTGCCATTTTACTACGGTAAAGTTATCACTTAAACATGCGCCATGTATGAGTCAGAGTCCGCGTTAGGGAAACTGAGGAGTCAGAGCTTTGGCTTACCGACTTCGCAGCCCTGCTGACCGGCCCACGTGAGATTTACCGACATCCACCAACCGTTAAGGTCCCAAGTCGACAACGGTCGCTAAGCTATCGGCTTGGGACCTTGGCTGTGGCGCCAGGGACTTATTGTATGTGCGTCCTCTGGCTGCACATACAGTTTCAAGCTTTTGCGGAGTGTGAAGGCTTTCTGCTCCGCAGAGTACTTTAGTGATCCACAAGCAGGTTTGCGGCTCACCGGAGTACACAGCAAAGTTGGCATGAGAGTGTCATCACGCTGCTTGCGCAGCCTGATGACGTCACACCACCTGTGTAAGAAGAAGACGGAGAATAGCAGTAGGTTCAGGGAGGGGGTGAAAGGTGAGTACTGTTAGTACTCACCCGCTCCCTGGAACAGAAACTAGCTAATCTGGAAAGAAATAGCCTTAATACATTTTAAGCTTCTGGACAGTAAACCTTTACCAGGATTTGAACACCCAACCCAAGGTTTGGGAAGCAGCAACCCTAACCACAGGATCAAGACTGTCTAAGATGCTTGATGGTGGTATAAATGGGAGCATTGACCTGTCTCTTTCCTTATCAAAATCACCACAGAACTCACTGTGGGAGCAATTAGTAATGGTGGTAAATCTTCAGGAGTCAATGCTGGTCTCTAGAAGTTTGTGGATTGAAAATATGGAAAACAGAATAAAAATAAACTGAGCTTAAAAAATAAGAAAAAACATGTTAAAAGTAGCTACATTACTGATCCATTAAAGTTACCAAGCATTAAAGGAGTTGTCTCATTACGAGCTTTCAGCCTGTCAGTGTCCCTGGTAAGTTGAACTGAGGGGCGTGCTAGCTTGTCTGTCTGTTCTGCTCCCTCTCCCCCCTCCCATCAGCACACAGGCAGCTACGTAACTTCTATACAGGGGGGGAGGGGGTTTGCTCTCAGAGTTCACCCTGTGTGTGCCTGCCTAGGTCTGTTGCAGGAGAGGGCTGATCTAGGAGTGTAGAGAGGAATATGAAGCTGTGTGCTAATAGAGCAGAGGGGATGCATGTGTTCCTATATCCCCTGCTTAGCTTACAAGTCTCCACATCTCCAGCAACAACAAGGGCAGTGTTACTATACTCAGAATGTCTCACTAATACAGGAGAACATAAAGTATTCACATGCCCCCTGATCTGTATAATATTAGTATAGTCACAGTTCCAAAGACATATCATGATATAGTAACAGACAGGGTCACTGCTGTCACATCTATCTGTGTAGAGAGCAGGAGGAAGCAGGCACACACAGGGTTAATCCAAGCAGCATGGACACAGACGCCAGAGTCCTCCTCCCCCTCCCCCCTCCACTACAGAAGCATTCTGTGCGGGAGGGGCTCTCTGCTCCGACCTGTCTTCAAAGGTGATGAGTCATTCAGACCTGACAGCCAGTAAGATAAGGATCAACAGGTCGGCTACTATAGAGATCTGAGAAGCTGATGTAGTAATACTAACAGGGCTAGCTCAAAATCAGTAGGACATTTGTAATGAACATATATTGCAAAGCTGCTTGTTTTTTAAAGATCTTTAAATTAAAACCCAATCATTGTAGCGAGACAACCCCTTTAAGTCTACATTGGAATCAAGTCCATGATATCAGCAATGGTAAGCAACACTCTTACCACCTGGGCCAGAAGTAGTGAAGAAGCTGTTTGCCTTGGTGCAGGCTTTGACCTGTCTTTTTTTTTTTTGCAATTGCAGCAAACGGTGCACCTTCTTCTAATTTTCTAGCAAACCTTTGTCCAAATAGAGAGCCTTGTAAAATATTGTTTTTATTTTTTTTTCTTCCAAGCGGGCCACTACCTAAAAAAATAAACACTGCCCAGAAGACCACAGGCCTAGAATTCACAATCTCCTAGATACACCCTAACAAACACACAGCCAGGTTAACCACAATCACCGCTTGCTAAACTGGTAAGTTCTGTATTGTAATATTAATTAAAAAAAGAGACCTCCTCAAACCACCAATAAGAATGTAGCAAAGTGTCTGCTGCCTTCCAATACAGAGGTTGTGGGTTCAAATCTCTTCTAAGGTAAGTATCCATTCAATTGGAATTTGCGCTAAATCAAGAATCTACAGACCAAGGTAAGCTGTAAAAGAATAGCAGATACTGGTGTAAAATAATATGGATGGTAGGGTTTAAGGAGTGAGGGAATTCAGGTAGCAGATAGACTCAAAGCAAGTAGAAGTAAAATAGAAAGGGGACAAGGGTGTAGAAGTATCAAGAAAAAGTGAAGATACAGGGAGAAAAGCTAAAAAGTGGGCAAGACAAGTCATGGTGGATATGGGTCCAGGGGAAAAGGGAGGGCAGAAACAAGGGGAGGGTAGAGAGTTGGATGGCAAGGGTAAAAGGCATCAGTGGGCTATACATGGATAAAAAGGAGTGAGAGAAATAACATGGTGAGAAGATAGGTCATAGGAAAAATTGGAGGGATGAGAGGTGAAAGGAGGTTGGCATCATGGTCGAGGAGAAAGGTGTTGGTGAAGAGGGGTAAAAGTGGGAGGGACAGAGATTAAACAGAGGGTTAAGTCTAGATGAGTCAAAGGGAAAAAGCGGCACTGGTTCAAGGAAAACATAAGGGTGAGATGTCAAATTTTTCCATGGATGTAGATATAGGTATCTCTTTTCTGTATCGCTCACACCCTTCTCACTCTCTTATTTCCACCTTCATCTCCCTCTCCTCCTAAACTCCATTTATCCTTTAACATTCCTGGTCTAATTGGGGCATTTGACCTGTCTCTTGGGATGGTGTGCGCCTTGTCCAGGACAAATGCTGATCTCCAAAAAATTTTGAATGCTACCACTGAATCATACCTGTAACTAATTGAGTACAATTTTATACACATCTCTTTATAGTTAAGGCTTTACTGGCAACTTTGCAAAGCAAATGCATTAAAAAGACAGAACAAAAAATAAAATTAATTTATACTCGCAGACCATTAAGCCTAGATAGAACTCAAACCAACAACCCGAGGGAAGAGAAGTCTGGACCACCACTGGCTCGGATGCTGCTAGCTTGTCTTATTGGGGCCTATGACCTGTCTCCTTGTAATGGTAGTTCACTTTGTTCAGGGCAAAAGCTGGTCTTGAGAAGAATTTCAATTCTAACACTGACGCATAATCGTTACTAATTTAGCTTTGCAACTAGTTGTCTTCTTGGAAAACAAAGAAGAAACAATGTTTAACACAGATTTCTTTTTAAGGGTTTACTAGCAAATTTGAAGAGTACATGGATATTCTTGGTTAAGGTTTAATTCGCAAATTTGGCGACCGCAGTGAATAAAATGATGAAACAGAAAATAAACCTGAAAATAAGATGGAAAAAGTTTTTCAAAAAACTAGCTCAAATAATAATTTATTTAAATCCTACAGAAGGTTTGAGCTCACAACACAAGGTTTGGGAGGCAACACCTCTAACCACTGCACCACCACTGGATTACGGGTCTCTTGGTAATGATTGTTAAGGGAATATACTGGTCTCTAGAAGAGTTTGAATTCTAGTTCTCTATTATACCAATTATTAATTTAGCTTTGTTTTGTAGTTGGTTGTCTGCTTGGTGTAAGCCATCCTCATCCCTAGAGGCTCTGGGAAGAGACCCGATAACTGCTTAGTCACGCCCCATTGGAGAAAGCCTGGTCAGTGGCTCAACCCACTGTTCCTGTAACATACGTTCTGGCAATGGACACCACTGACAACTCAAGCTTAGCGTACCCAAGTCCAAAGTGAAAGTTCTGTTCAAGGAGGTTGTTTCCCAGCACGAGTGCCAAGACGAACTCATGCTGGCAATCAATGTAGTGGCAATCAGCAGCAGGTGTTGTCCACCTAAATCTCCACGCTATCTGGGGTTTCTACAGTGACTGACGCTTCATCAATAGCCTCTCCAGCTCCACCCATGGCTCCTGTCACAAGTGGGGCATCCAAGCTTCAGCGTGCCAAATCCATTTCAGCCTCCATTATTATGGTCTCCCTTTTGTCTTGGGCAAATCCCATATGGGAGCATGGAGGGCAAGAGACCCATGATCTGGAAAGGTTCCGTAAAATGTTTAGTGTGATTTTCGAGGAACCAGGCCCTATGTTCTCAGCTGCTTCATCCCTTCTGACCCTAAGTCAGGGTTCCGACTCCATGGACCATTATGCCATCCGCTTCTGTACTCTGGTGGCAGAACTAGCTTGGAATTAAGATACTTTGGTGGCAACTTTCTGGCAAGGTTTATCTTATCACATTAAAGACAAATTGGCAGGCAGAGACCTATCAACTTCACTGGATTCCCTGGCTACCAGGACTGATTTCATTTCATGAATGGGTGTTGGAACAAGCTCAACTTTCCTCCCCTGTTAGAAGACCCCTCCAGGCTGACACCAAACTTCCAGTGTCCACTGCAAGTTGACTCCCCGACTGTCAAACCTATTACAGTGGAGAGGGTGAAACTCTTCATGCAGGAGCGACAGTGAAGGTGTAAAGAGAGAGACTGAATGGGGGAGGCGTGACCTGACCAGGAATGTAGGCAGACGTTACTTGTGAGAGCTCTGGCCATTGACTCCAGAAAAATAGTCCAACTAAGACCTAGAAGCAAGGTAAGAAGCCTCTCCTCTCCTCCTGCCCCTCTGACAGTCCTCCAAAACCAGAGTTATTGTAAAACTTCCCTGCACCTCCTGAGCCTGCTAACTGCCGCGGCCGGCATTGCTTGCCTCAGATGGAGCTGGCACGACTTCTGAGCCTTCAGTCCTGCCGTGAGAACCTGCTGTGATCTAGACCAGCCTGTGCTGCCGCCGGGTTTCCACTCGCTCCTGCAGACTCCTCGGTGATTGGTGCAGGACACAGAGCCTACTGCCGCTCTCACAGGTATCAGAACTTTCACCTCCATTAAGCGCCATATGCCCTCTGCCACCACAGCCATAGCTATCTGGCAGATAGAGACAAGGGAAGCCCTGTGCATAAACAAACAGCAACCTGACCCCTGCTTAATGAAGCATTGGTTTCTGTACAT
Source organism: Phyllomedusa bahiana (assembly GCA_025379985.1). Classification (NCBI taxonomy): domain Eukaryota; kingdom Metazoa; phylum Chordata; class Amphibia; order Anura; family Hylidae; genus Phyllomedusa; species Phyllomedusa bahiana. The sequence goes on from JAODAL010011534.1 coordinate 60,757, forward strand.
TTCCTGCACCTGTATTACTGGGTCTCTAGATTAACTCTAACCCGACCTGCATTAACCCTCTGTAGCTCCTTCCTTCCACCTACAAATGACTGCTAAGTTATATCAATCTTACACCTCTGTACAAACCACAGAGTGGAGAACGTTTTCACTACTGGGTGGCAAGTTTAATATACACCGTGGGGTCTACAACTAACCCCTGCAGATAGAGACTTGTCTCCATATACATACATACATTCACATTTAATAATCACCACCTCCTGTGTTTGGAATTTCCACATCGTTAGTGTCTCTTTAACACCTGAGCAGATACATTTTTCAGTTACCTTATATTGATTCTGGGCTTTTAAAAAAGAGTAAGGTGAGAAAATAGACAGAAAAAGGATATAAAAATTTTAAAAATTCTCCATTTATTATTCAAATTGCCTTGCTTCTTCATCAAAATTTTCCACTTCCTCAATTATAGGAGGCATGTCAAAGAAGAATCAAAGGAGCAAGCCAACTAAGCTTCCAGAGTTTCTCTCCTCCTCTCAAGCCAAACGGGGCTTGAAATTCCCTCAAGCAGCTTCTCCTACCTCATCTTCAAGAGCAGAATCAGTTGATCTTGAGCAACAAGAAATGCCCGACTCAACCTCTGTTTCCTCTCTCCAGCATTTATTCTCCTTTTTCCACTCATCTCTACAGGCTGATATCAAGCAGATGATGGACGACCTTAAACAGGACTTTCACTCCTTAGCTTCTCGCACTGAACACACAGAGAATAAAATGGCAGCCTTTGCAAATTCCCATAATAGCCTGTTTGATGCCAATAATGAACTGGAGGAAGGGTGCAACACCTGATTTCTAAAGTGCTTGACTTGAAAGATAGAACCAGGCACAATAATGTAAGAATTCGGGATATTCCTGAGGCTGTTCCAACTGACCAATGTGTTCCACCTGGCCAACAGAATTACTACCTCACCGACCTGATGACTCTGGTTCTACCAAATTCCTCTACACTTAATCTCACAATAGATAGGATCTACAGGATTCCAAAACCAAAAATATCTTCCTCAGCAGGTCTCCAGGGGACACTATCGCTTGAATACACATTTATAATGTGAAAGAAGAATTCCTTTATGCTCTACAGGAAAAAGAATCACTTCCTGACAGTTCCCAGGTGATATCTATATTTCCACATCTATCCTCAGCAACTATGCTTAGAAGGAAAGAATTCCAGCCCTACACCTGAATTCTCTCTGACAAAGAGATACAGTACAGATGAGGGTTCCCGGTGAAACTAATTATCATCAGAGACGGCACCCAGTTTATTTGTAATTCTGCCTGCCTGATGATGAGTGGCTGGAATCTGCTTTTCTCTTCTGACACGAGTCCTGTCAGGAAAAAACAGCTAAGACCAGAGATAATCACTCCCTTATGGACAGACAAGACTATGAGATCAAGATCCAGATCTATAGACAGATCGCATTGATATTCTTTGCTTCTATAGTATGTTGGAGCGTTACCTTAGAGTTCTCTTTCATTGTTTTCATGGCTCTTACTAGATTTGCACTGCTTTTTTCCTTATAGGTTCAAGGCAGTAGTTTGCACTCATACTTTTCTTTTTTTAGGAAATAAAGTTTCATCATTTTTGACCTTGTTAACATCTCGGTTTGGTTATTTGCCTCCCGAATTAGTGAAATCTGTTTTCCATGCTATTACCTGTTTCTCGTCTTTAACCCAATTTAGGCTCTAGTCAGCCTCTTCAGCCCAAAAAGTTTATTTTACTGATCCTTATGTCAATTAAATTCTGATCATTCAATGTAAAGGGAATTAATTCTCCCTTTAAGCAATCTCTGCTCTGGAGAGATTTCCTCAAATCTGGTGCTGACATAGCCTATATTCAGGCGACACATCTTATTAAAGAAGAGCAATTTAGACTAAAACTTTTGATTCATGTTTTCCAGGCAAATGCTCTAACTCAGGGGTTCTCAAACTCCAGTCTTCGCGCCCCACCAACAGGTCATGTTCTCTGGCTTTCCTTAGCAGTGCACAAGTGATTTAATTATGCTGCACAGGTGACTTAATTATTGTCAGTGCATTCTGTGGGATATCCTGAAAATATGACCTGTTGGTGGGGCGTGAGAACTGGAGTTTGGGAACCCCTGCTCTAACTAAATGTGCAGGCATTATTATATTAATTAAGAACTCTGTTTCCTTTAATCCTATTCAATCCATAATAGATTGAGGGACGCTATATGATTCTAATCTCTGAAAGTAATTCAAAACCTTATACATTAACTGCCATTTATGCCCCCAATCCTAGACATGTCTCTTTCATTAAAAAGATTATAAGCAAAGCAAAAAATGTCAGGAGAGGTGGGTTTGTTATTTGCGGGGACTTTAATTCAGTTGTCAACACAGACTGGGAGAGGTCTAGATCTAGAGAAAAACCTGTCCAAGATCTATAGTCACTATTCCTAGAAGAGGACCTGCATGATATTTGGCGGTATCTCCATACGACCGAACGAGACGTTTTTCTCTTTATCTAAAAATGTTTACTCTCGCTTAGACTTTTTTGTAACTGACAAAAGTGTCCTTGATTTCCACCGACATAGGATACATGACATGGTCTGACCATGCCTCGGTGGATATGGTTAGCACCATGTCCTTCCCAAACTCCGGCACTTCCTTATGGCAACTTAACAATTACTTGGTAAAATAATCCAGTGAACATTACTTATTTGTCTTACGAATTAAGTATTATTTTAAGTTGAGTATCCCGTCTTCCTCTGCCCAAGGTATTTTACAGTGTGCCTATAAGGCCTACATCTGTGGGATAGAAAGGGGAAGATCTCTCCTTGAGGAAAGCACCGAACGAACGGCGTGTAGAGTTATGTATTGCCTTTTTGCCCTCTACTAAGCATCTGCATATCACAAGGCATTATGGGAAAGGGGCTGAGAAGCCCAAAGCGCCCTCTGTTGGGTGTAACAAATCGTCAATTTGCTTTTGACCCACCGAGTCTTGAGAAAGCAAAAAGGATTTTAACCAAGCCAGTATCTCTCATCTGCAGACATCATCTCATCTTCTCAGCCCCTTTCCCATAATGCCTTGTGATATGCAGATGCTTAGTAGAGGGCGAAAAGGCAATACATAACTCTACACGCCATTCGTTCGGTGCTTTCCTCAAGGAGAGATCTTCCCCTTTCTGAGCCACTCAATGCCTCCCACACAGCCAGCCACTATCGCTCTGCTCTGCACTGATGAGGGCCAAAAATCCCGAAACAGCGTTATCTACAGATGAGACATACTGGCTTGGCTAAAATCCTTTTTGCTTTCTCAAGACTTGGTGGGTCAAAAGCAAGTTGAGGATTTGTTACACCCAACAGAGGGTGCTTTGGGCTTCCAGCCCCTTTCCCATAATGCCTTGTGATCTGTGGGATATGCATTCAGCTTGTCAGAAGAGAGAAACAAAAAACAGCAAGCAGCTATAGATACTCTTTTAGTAGAAATTAAGAAAGTAGATGCAGAATTTAAACAAGATCCTTCTTCAGAGAAAAAAAATCTCTTAGCAGATCTCAGGAACAAACTTCATATTATCTATCTTCAAAAGATATGAGTTCAATTTAGCTAAATTAAAATTTTATATTCAGGGAGACAAAGCTAGCAAGTTTTTAGTGAACAGAATTAGGTCACAGCATGCTAGGTCATGCATTACTTAACCTCACCCTCATGGGAGAAAATCATGGACCCTATGGATATCGCTAACCAATTTGCCACCTATTATTCTAAATTATACAACATACAATCTAATGAACGCATTCCTGCTCCCTCCCTTTGGATACATATATTAATTCCTTTCTATACTCAATATAATAAATAAAGATAAATGAAATATTAACAGGCCTTTTTCTTTAGATAAGATCCAAAAAGCTATTCATTCAAGTAAAATTAAAGGAGTTGTCTCACTAAATGGATTGCTTTTAATGTTGAAAATTTGCAATATGTGTCTATTAACAGTGTCCTACTTCTCATTTCTCATGGCACCCATATCTGCACTCATATCCATATACCAGTTAGGGGGATAATGCCAAGTCCTGGACAGAGTCGGTTGCATCAGTCTCTCAGCAGTTAAAGGAGGCCTTCACAAAAGCTCCTGTGTTGCACCATCCTAATCCAAACAAACAGTTTCTTTTAGAGGTTGTTGCCCCTTTTACAGGACTTGGGGCAGTTTTTCTGCAAAGATCTTCTGGGAAATCCATCACGCGTGGTCTCTTATTCAAGTCATTTACACCAGCTGAATGAAAATATTCCATTGGAGATCGAGAACTGCTGGAGGAATGGCGACACCTTTCTTGAAGGTGCCAGCTTTCCGGTAATAATCTTCATGGACCATAAAAACTTGACCTTTCTACAGTCTCGTTTTGACTTTAAGTTGCACTTTTGCCCTGCAGAGAAGAATATTAAGGCAGATGCCTTGTCCTGCTCCTTCAATGTTGCTGACTCTGAAGAGGAACCGCAAAACATCATTGATCAGACAAAGATTGTTGATTCTTTTAAGACACATTTCTCCAGGGAAGACCTTTGTTCCTGCTGCAAGAAGACCTAAAATCCTGTCTTGGGGACATCAGTCTAAGCTGACTGGACATCATGTGGGAATACACAAGTTTACTAAGCTGGTGTCCCGCCACTTTTGGTAGCCCTTACTGGCCAAGGAGGCCTGGGAATTTGTAGCCACTTGTCTTCAGTGTGCCAGGAACAAATCCTGCAGGAAAAAGCCTGCTGGTCGTCTTCAACTTCTGCCGGTCCTTTCCACCCCTGGCAACACATCATCATAGACTTCATCAATGACCTGCCCTATTCTGAGGGTCACAATACCATCTGGGTCGTTGTGTACCAGTTCTACAAAATAACGCATTTCACACCCCTGGTTGGTCTTCCCTCCAATATCACGCTTGCTTCACTCTTTGTTTAGCATGTGTTTTGTCTCTATGGCCTACCCCTCCACATGGTCTCCGATTATGGTGTTCAGTTTACATCTTTGTTTTAGAGAGCTCTCTGCAAGCATATGGATGTCCAGCTAGATTTTTCCTCCACATATCATCCAAAGACCAATGCTCAAGTGGAACAGGTCAATCAAACCCTGGAGAACTACCTTTGCCATGTCATCCCTACCCGTCAGAATGATTGGGTGCAGTTATTACCCTGGACGGGGTTCTCCTATAACAACCATGTTGTAGAATCTTCAGGAGTCTACCTATTCTTCATAGTCTACTATGCTGCATCCTCAAGTGCCCTCTCCCATTACCTCATCTTCTGTGGTACCAGCAACCTATTCCTCATATGGACATTTCCTTCAGATCTGGTAACAGTCTTGGACCTCTATCCTTAAAGCTGTGTCACACATGAAAGGTCATGCAGACAAAGAGAGAAGGTCTCCTCCACATTATTGTCCTGAAGATTGAGTCTGGTTGTCCTCCAGAAATATTGCCCTGGAGATACCTTCGTTATTCCTTGGGCCATTCAAGATACTCAATCAAATTAATCCAGTGACCTACAAGCTTCAGTTTCCAGCAAGTCTACGAGTTCCTTACTTCTTCAATGCGTTCCTCCTGTAGCCAGAGGTTCTAAACCAGTTCTCAAAGTCCAAAACTTCAGCTCCTATGTCTGTTCCCATCAGATGTATTTGAGGTCAAGAACATCCTGGACTCTAAGAAGGTTAGCGGGAGGACCTGCTATCTGGTAGACTGGAAGGGTTTTGGTCCTGAGGAGAGATCTTGGGAGTCTACTGAAAACATCTGCACCCCAACCATTCTTGAGAGATTTCTCTGTTGGGCTGGCCCAAAAAAGAAGGGGGTAAGGACGTGGCTCACACTGTCGGCAGGTGGTAACCTACCGACATGCGGCTACATCCGGCGTTAGGCCATTGCACAGAATCTGCCATTCCCATGCTCCAAACAGCTGGTTCATATGTGGTGATCGTGGGCGGCAGGAGGAGCAGCGGAGGTAGCCCTTGGGTAAGAGGCCAATACTCTGGTCACGGCAGCTAACGATCTATGAACTGCACCTATCAGGCTCCACCAGCACCAGGGGTCTGCACCATGGAGATGAAAGTAGTGGTCATTCCCCCTGGGCACACTCTGAAGGTGGTCTCTCCCTCGACTGCCTGCTGCAGGTGGTGTGTGAGGTGCCCTTGATGTGTGGTACAGAATAAGCAGACAGGAGACAAAGAATTAACGGTTTCCAAATATCATCTGCGGCATCTTTACTTCACCAGGCAAGATGTAATACACCTGGCAGTGGAGATCCTTCATGTTACAATACCATCCTTCCAGTTGCAGCCACTCTGTAGACTGAGGCAGGGCGATGTTCCTAAGCCTATCGCTAACCTATCGCTTCACTCCCATGCAGCCAGGAAAGAAAAGGTTGGTGCCAACCTCCGAGCCCAGAGGCAGCACAGCAAGTCAGGATGGCATGATGGATTGCTTCTCTGACAGATTCAGATGAATGCATTGATACCCTAAAGGTGGATGTCAGTGGTAGAAACTCACTAACTCCAGTAGAGAAACAAGCTCCCTTGGAGAGACTCAAACTAAATTTACCTGAGCTTATATAACCTCTTAAAAACCTCCACCATTTTTTGTATGGGGTTTTTTCTATTGTGTTTAAGGGAAACCTCACCACCAAGGCTCGGGAAAAAACCTATAAACTGCTTATCCCTCCCCCTTGGAAACAAGCCCAGACATGGAAAAAGTAGGGCCACAACCGCGGGTTTCCCCTAACACATATTTGGGGGTCTATGACCCCCGAACATTACTGAGGGGATAGAAAAACAGATTTCATAACAAATGGTGCCCCCAAACCAGGCCCGGTTCAGGGAAAAATTGGGGGACTTAAAATTTTCCCCGGGATTGACTGGGGGACAGTTCGCAAACAACGAAAAGGGGAAAAATTCCTCAATCTTTAGAGGATAATTTTAAAGGGGAAATTTGGGGAGGAAACCCACTAGAAATGCCTATTGGATCTGAACATTTTTTAAAAAAAAATTAAAATTTCGAGCGGTCACCCGGTTTTTTTTGAAAAACTTGGTTTCCCGTGACCAAAATATAATTCATTTTAGCGTAAAAATGGAAAAAAGAAAAACAAGCGGGGAAGGGCAAAAACATTTAATTTTAAAAGGGGCCCAAATTTTTTTTCCCTTTTTTGAGGGGCGCAATACGGACCCCAGACTGGGGGTCACTTTAGCAAATAGTAAAAAAAGAAGCTAAATGGGGGACTTTTAAAAATACTTTTGGGGGAAATTTTTTTGCAAAAAAAAAATATTCCTAAGGAAAAAATTTTAGGAAATAAAAATAAAACCCCAAAATGGCTTTTACCCTTTTTTAAGAAAGGGGAATAAACAATAAAAAAAAAAGGGAATTTTAAAAAAATAAGTCCCGAGGGTTTGGCATCAGCCTTTGAAAAATTTTAGAGAGCTTAATAAAAACTTAAAAAAGTTTATAAAACAGCAAAATTCAAAAGGGAAAAGGGAGGTGGCCCAAAGGGCAGCAAGACAAACCCCAAAAAAATTTTTTAAGCATAAAAAAAAAAAAAAAAACCAAAGTCCCGAGCAAGTGGGGCCCTTAAAAACTTTTTATGGGAGCTGGTCACTGGTTTACCAAGAGAAGGGAAGGACTAAAAGTTTCTTCAGTTCAGTATATAGTACAATGAAAAAAAGTAGTTTAAGGGGGGGGGGCCAAGTGCAATGTTTGGGTTCCAGTACGTTAATACCACTGCTATAATTAAAATTGGGGTCAGGTAAAAAATTTAAAGCCACGTTAAAAAACTGAAGTGGAAAAAAGGCCCAGGCCCGATTCATTCACCCAAAGTTCTTTAAAAAGCTCAGCTCGTTTTTCCTGTGCCCCATACATTATATTCAGAGATTCCCCGCTACGGTAAACCAGAGACCCGACGCAAGGCAAAAAGTAGTTCCCATCTTCAAAAAAGGTTTTTTAATCTTTCCCAGGGAAATTTTAGAAACCCTAAGTTAAATATCTGTTAAAGGGAAAAAAAAATTTTTAGGGGGTCAAAAGGGGCTATATACCGGAGTATGTTGAAAAAACCCAAAAATTATTAAAATGATTGCCAGCATGGGTTTCCCAAGGACAAAAAGCGTAAACCAATTTTCTGTTTTTTATGAAGAGGGGAGAAAATCTGGGTGCGGGGGAGTTTTTTTGGGTATTTTGGTTTTTTTTGACTTTTCAAAGGGATTTTACACGTCCCGCATAAGCCCCTTTGTTAGGGAAATTAGAACCAAAGGGTTAGAGATAACAGTTTTTAAATTTTGGGTTAAAAAAGGGGCTGGTCGTACCCAGAGAGTGGTGGAAAAAGAAATCCAAATCGAGTGGTCCCCGTTGAGAGGGGGTCCGCAGGGTCAGAAATTGGTCCTCTCTTTTTTTTAAAATAATTTTTTAACGAAATAGTGGAAGGGGGTCGATAGCACTTTTTTCGATTTTTTTCAATGACCCCAACAAGCAGGGTATGCAAAATTTTGGAAGATGTCAAAATTTCAAGCAGACCTGGCCCCACTGAGTTCATGGGGATCCATTGGGAATGGGGTTCAAATTTGGGTAAATGGGAAGGGTTTTGCATCTGGGGGAAAAAAATCTACAGGCATCCCCTATGTCCTAGGGGAGAAAAATTTTGGGGAATCGCTTGGGGAGAAAGATCGGGCGTTTTTTGTAATCATAGCCCCCTAACATCATGCAATTTCAAACAGCTGCCTCAGGGAAGGAAAAAAATTGGCTTTTATTAAAAGAGGGGGGACCGCGGGGAAAAAAAAGAATGTAATTCTGCCGCTGTACAAAGCATTTGGGGCGACCTCACTTAGAATATCTTTTTCATTTTTGGGCCCCAGTTTTTTAGAAGAATTAATGGGCCCAGAGAGAGTACAAAGACCAGTAACCAAACTTATAAGGGGGAAAGGGGCATCTTTTGTTTTTGAAGAGGTTTTGGGAGAATTTAACATTTTATCAAAAAAGACGGGTCCGGGGGGAATGATTAAATTTTTATAAATATATTAAAGGTCCCTACAAAAAATATGGGGGGAAAAATTTTTTTCAATTTAAAACCCCCTCAAAAAAACACGGGGGCATTCCCTTCGACTAAGAAAAAAGGATTTAATTCCAGAGGAGAAGAAACGTTTTTTCCCCTTAAGAACTTTAAACTGTGGAATACCTGCCTGAAGCTGGTTTACAGCAGAACTTTGAGAGTTTCAAGAAAGGCCTTTTAAAAACCTACCTGAACTAAAGGGAAAATTAAAGCTACTAGCTTGTAAAAAATTTTGGATCCTGGCCCGGTGGGGGCCCCTGGGCAAGATAAACTCCACTGGAGCAAGGGTTTTGGTTTTTTCCTTGGTTCCAGGCAAAAACCATGGGGAGGCCCGGGCCCTTTAAGGGCCTGGGCCTCCCCTCAGCCGCATTTTTTCCCCACCCTTGGTTTAACTTGATGGGCACGTGTCTTCTTTCAACCGAAAAAACTATGTAACACCGAAAATACTCGGAAGGGGAATTAAACCGAGTTTTTTCACACCAAAAAAAGGGAAAAAACCCCCCCCGGCTTATATTCGATTACGTCGGGTGCGATGGGCCCCCCACCGGGGGCCCCTTCACTAAAAATTTGGGGTCCTCAGGGAGCCGAGTACAGCCGACAGCCTCCGGGAACTGCGTTGGCCCAGGCGCTGTCGGCTATCTCTTCACTTGTATGCGACTCCTCCGGAGCGTATACAAGTGAAGAGATAGCACTGCGGAGCAGAGAGCAAGTGCCCCGTGCTCCGCAGACTCGCAGCTGTCCGAAGTTTCCGGCACAGGCCTATAACCTACCTAGGGGGGACCTATACCTGCCTATAATGACCTATAACCTGCCTAGGGGGACCTATACCTGCCTATAATGACCTATAACCTGCCTATGGGGACAATTACCTGCCTATAGCCTGCCTATGGGGACATACAGCTGCCTAGACCTGCGTATAACGACCTATACCTGTCTATAACCTGCCTATGGGGGACATTAAACTGCCTATACCTGCCTCTACCCCCCCTATGGGGGCCAGTCAACTGCCTAGACCAGCCTAGATCTGCCTATGGGGGACATTAAACTGCCTATAACGGCCTATGGGGGACATTAAACTGCCTATATCTGCCCATGTAATTTTATTGGTATCTATTTTTATTTTTAAAATTAACCAGTAGCCTCTGCGTTTTCCACCCTAGGCTTATACTCGAGTCAATAATCTTTCCCGGTTTTTGTGGCAAAAGTAGGTGCCTCGGCTTGTACTCGGGTCGGCTTATACTAGAGTATATACGGTATGTAACACATGGGTGTGGTTTTTATATTCTTTTATTCCTGCATGCTCGAACACCAATCAATACAAGTGAACCTTAGCTTAAAGGGGTTGTCTCACTACATTGATTCATCTTATCTCAGTCCTGTTTTCTTGGTTTCATTTTGAATTCAGGGGTGTGTTTACTGGCTTCTACTAGGCTGCAACCAGTGCTGGCAGCCTATCAGGAGAGATCAAGCAGGTCTGTAGCTATAGCGACCTGTGGAACCGATGCATCCCATACAAGAAGGGAGATCTAGGAATAGGTACAATACTGTTAATGGACATATATTGTAAAGTGACTTGTTTTTACAAGATCTTTAACATAAAAAGCAATCCTTGTAGCGAGACAACCCCTTTAAGTGTTTGTTATGCCAACTAGAGCTTATCCACAATATCTAAAAGTAGTCAAATTGAAATGGAAACTTTGGAACAGTCTGGAAGAGTAGAAAAGCAATTCCCATGACAATAAATATAGTGAAGCTATATTTATATATCCATACATGTATGTATATATATATAATATATATATATAAAATATATATATATAAACATACATACATACACACACACAGAAAATGAGATACAAAATGGAATGTGTCACATTAAATATATGGGTATAAAATCCACTATCCTCCAATATCTAGAGACAGTGGGATCACGGCACTTTGATTAACTGGCAGGGCACAATTTATTAAGTCCTGCACGACTTCCTCAGATGTCTGTGCACAGAAAGGTCCGCACCACTCAGACTTTAGAAGTCTTCAGGTGGCCAAGAAATGGCTACCATTATTGTTTATTCATTTTTATTTCGACTGGGGCACTTGATCATTTACGAGCATGTTATCTCATGTAACACTCTGCATTACTTCTGTGCTACTCGTGATTGCATGAAAGGACATTTGTGATGTTTTCAGATTCTAGGCAGTAGACCCTTTATCCTAAAAGCTAGAGAATCCATGTTATTTTATTAATGGCTTGCTGGTCTAGGACTTTTTTTTCACTCCATACATAATTTTGTGGCAAAAAAAATTCAATAAAGTTGGGTAAGATCTATGTAATAGAAAATCCTCTGTTTTGAACTGAACTTCTTTTTGTGCCTCTTGCTGTCAACCTGTCTATGAGAATACTGTGATACTATCGCTTCAATACATTTTAGCAAAGATCAAGCATAGTATCTGATCTTATCCGTTTATTATCTGATAAGTCTCCTGTCTGGGGACCATATATTAAATGGATTTTAAGAACAGAGACATGGAAGAAGAGCTTGCTCTATCTACTCCACACATTCACCTGGTATTGGAGACTGTGATACTATGAGCTAAACCCGTTACAGACTACACTGACAGATGGGTGCTACCATTGTCAATAAGATTTGCCCCTACACATTCTAAGAATTTCCAATCAGTGCTGACAATGAGAATGCTAAAACCCAGTGTCTATTTATTAAAATATTTACAGGAGGAATAATGGAGGACCAGTAGTGCATGAACACCTCAATTAGTTTCACTATCCTAGTGGCAATATATCTTCATTCAATCTGAAACATCCAGTATGCCTCTAAATTTTATCTTGGGAATTAGCGGATTTTTGCTGCAGTTCAACAGTGGAAGGCTGATATTTATATATTTAGACCTAACACAAATGAAGGACATTTCAAGAAAAATACAATGTAGCAATAAATAAAGCGAGAAGAAGAAAAGAGAGAAAGTTAGAAGTTAGGCTATTGAAATCATAAATAAGCCATGCAATGTGGATCTGTCAGTGAGACTGTTAAACCAGCGACAGGCAATGTCGAAAAAAGATCAGAAACTTATTTTGCGTGTCCTTGATTAACATTGAGCCTTTCAGCTGATTTCGCATGGAGAGCCAATCCATTCATTATAGTTAATGAGACAGCATAAGAATGTATAGATTAAAAAATGCTGGTCATCAGACTTTATTAGTCACCCACTATAATTATTGACAGGGATCAAGGATATTAAGCTCCAAAGAGGATCACTTATTATATTAAGACTCTGGAGAGGTATAAAATACATTTAAATTTAATTAGAACGGAACATCCATAATTTAAGAATAAATCTTGCCCTTGTATTTTTTAAATATTAACTTGATTTACGTTCTTTGGCATTTCTAACAATTCTAGTGAGAAGACCTTCACAAACTTCTGTGATTGGTATCTAAATGAAACATACAGTACATAAGACTACGTCTACACGACAGTGATCTAGTGTCGAATTTTTAAGCGGATTTGGTATTAAAAATACACAAAAATCCAACTGTAAATCACCCCCATAGACATCAATAGAACATCCATGCTGTAGTCTACACAGCTCAGATTTTCGGAGCCAAGAGAAAAGATCTTTGTTTGTATGTGTTTAGTCCCTGTTGTCATAGAGGCTGAGTTGGTCTACACAAAATTTATACCACCACATATTTAAAGACTTAAAGGGGTTTTTCCATCCCAGACATTTATGGTATGCTGACAGGATATGCTATTAACATCTGATATTTGTTCTTCCAACCTCGAACACCAACATCTTTATCCAATACTGCTCTGTGAGGAAAAGAGAGGTGTCCGTGCATATTCTCTGTTCAATTTATTGGGAGTAGTAAGTAAATTTCAGCATACTCACTCAGCTGTACTCAGAACTCCCATTAAAAGAAATGGATAGCACTGCATACGGGCAGCCACCTGTTCTTCCACCTCTGGAACCTACACCTATCAGACCTTTAATGCATATCCTTTTAACATGTTAATACAGAGTGTCTTTCCATAGAATAGACAATCAACAGCAGATTAATGGGGTTCAAATCCCAGTACCCACATAATTCACTATTTTAAAGGGACGGCAACATTACGGCAAGTGCTGCAGCCTCTTCATTGTTACCAAGCACAGCGCTATACATTTAGTAGTGTTTGTGCAGTACCTGTAAAACAATGAAAAAGCCGCAGTGCTCAGCTGAGTGCCTCATTCCTTCAGTCAGCAGACTGGTGGAGATCCAGGTATTAGACCCCTACTGATCTAGCCTAAGAATAGGCCATCAATATGAAAATCCCAGTAAACCCCCTTAAAGCGAGCATCTGTCATTTGTAAAGAGGAACACTGCAGCAAGTTTTTATTTCCTGCAGTGTCATCATTTAATCCCTCCCTTTTTTGTCACGCTCGTTTTTCCCTTCTCAGAGCCATAACTTTTTATTTTTCCACCTACATAGACATATGAGGGCTTTTATTTTGTGGGACAAGATATATGTTCTAATGGTGTCATTCACCGTACCATAGAATATACTGGGAAACCGCAAAAAAATTGAGGGTGAGACGAAATGTGAAAAAAAAAAATACTTGCACTATGTTTGCGGGTGTTTGGGGGTACGGCGTTCTATATTCAGTGTAATTGGTGTGTTATCTGTATTCTACAGGTTGATACGCATCTGGCAATACCAAACATAAGGTTTTTGTTATGTTTTGGTACAGTAAGGGGCTGTTCACACGGCTGATTCTGGGACGGATTTCAGCTGTATTGTGCTCCAATACGGTTGAAATCCGTCCCTGTCATTACGGTAATCCACAGTTCTCATAGGGAACTGTGGATTCCGTCTCCCCTCCCCGCTCGGCGACCTGCACATTATCCCGGCGGGATACGCGCCGTAGTTAATAGATGTCTATGGGGCTGGCGAGCTGCCGCCCCCCCCGCCCCGCCCCGCCCCCTCTGCACGGCACACGTCATAATTGCGGGGCGAAATCCGTCCCCCACTTACGACGTGAATAAGCCGTGTAAACTTAGCCTAAAAAAGATCCAAACGATTTCTACTTCAAACTTTTACCACGGCACCATTTTCTGCGACCAATACTTTTGTTTACTTCTGCCTATGGACTTGAGTGAGGGTGCAATTTTTGCAGGCTGAAGTATACTTTTTATTAGTAGAAGTTTGGAATACTGTACATGCGACTTTTATTTAAATTTTTAGGGGACATGAAATTATTAAAACAAACGTATTAGCGCGAGCTCCCGAATGACACGATGTACTGTGGCGCGTACATCGTGTGCACATACCCTTAAGGACACAGCCAGTTTTGACCTCCCTGACAGAGCCCCATTTTGAAATCTAATGTCTCACTTTATGTGTGTATACTTTTTTTTTTATTACTTTTACCTAGCCATGTGATTCAGAGATCTTTTCTTGTTTTCTTGTGATACATTGTGCTTAAAGTTAGTAAGTTGGCTCAAGCACAAAGCTCAAAATAGGAGGAGCACCTAATGGACTTTTGGGTCCCATTTTCATTATTATTTTCCTTAAGCGCCATTACAGGTTTGTGGACAAACTAAGGTGCTAAAACTTAATAAACACCCCTAAAAAGACCCCATATTGAAAACTTTACCACTTAAGGAATATATTCATGGGTGTAGTAAGTATTTCTATCAACCCCACAGGTGTTTCACAAAATATTTTAGCATTAAACTGTGAAAATGAAAAAACACGGCAAAATTTGTTACGCAATTTCTTAGGTGCAAACTGATGTTTGGGTGCATGGCATGACAGGGAGTGCTATTTGGCATTTGGAACGCTGATTTTGGTGGGTGCTCTGTTGTCTTTGCAAAGCCCCCAAAGTACTAAAACATGTGAAAACTTTTAGAAGTCACCCAATTTTGAATTCAACATCCTTCATGGATCTCATCTAGGGGTGTATTTTGTTTTAGAGTGCGTTCACACTGCAAGGGACAAATACCGGTCGGTTTTGCGGCCGTCCCCACGGCCGCGGGGGTGGGGGCGGCTTTTCTCCGTGATGAGCGAGAACAGCCCTCCCCCATTCTGTTGAGGTGTTCGTATTCCGTCCGGAAACTGGACGGAAGAATGAACATGCTCAATGTTTTGTGGGCGGGCCGTGGGTGGAAAACCCATGCAGTGGGGACTGCTGCACGGATTTTCCATAGAGCACCGTTGTGCTCATTTTTGGCCGGTTTTTTCAGGCGGTCTGCAAAGCCGAAAACCTGTGCAGTGGGGACATGCCCTAAAGGTGTTCCATAGTTTGTTTGTTTTTTAGTATTGAGCCATGAAAATGGGGGGAAAAAAGAAACATGGTTCTGCCATTGTTTTTGGGCTTCATTTTTACAGCGTTCACCATGCTGTATTTTTGACAGGATAACTTTAATATGCCGGTCTTTACAATTACAATGAGATCAATTTTATATAGTTTTTTATGTTTTCTTACTTTTAAAAAATAGAAATGTGTTTATACAAAATTGCGTTTTTATGTCATCATATTCACGTAGCAATAACTTTTTTTTTCTGTATACCGAGCTGACTAAGGGCTTGCTTTTTTACAGTATGAGTTGGCGTTCTCATATATATCATTATGGGGTTTGTAATGACACTGACAGCTCAAGTTTTTGTGAGCCGTTTTAAACAAAATACAGCAAACCTTGTAGTGCTTTTTATTTTTCAACAGCGGTCACCGTGCGGTATAAATGACATGCTAGCTTTACTAAGCAGGTGAATACGATTACAGCGATACCAAATTTGTGTTTTACTGCTTTTAAAACACTTTTATTCAAAAAGCCATAACTTTTTTATTTTTCTGTGTACTGGCTTGGATTTTTGCGGGATGAGTTGACGTTTTTTTTGTTATAATTTTTTGGAAGACATGGCTTTTTGATCGCTTTTAAATCCATTTTTTGGAAGTCAGGGTGAAGAAAATCCTAGTAGTGCTTTTTTAATTTTAACAGCACTCGCTGTGCAGTATACGTGACAAGTAAGTTTTACTCTGTGGGTCGATACGATTATAACGATACACAATTTATTTATCTTTTTTAAAAAGTGTTTGTATAATGTAAAGCAGTATTTATGCAGAGTTAGGTAAGGGCTTTTTTTGCGGGATGAACTGACATTTTCATTGGTACGTTGGCGTTTATATGACTTTTTGATTGCTTTTTATTCCACTTTTATGTGCTGTTGGTTGAATGAAAATCGCAATGCTGTGACTGATTTTTTTGGGGTTTCTTTTACGGCGTTCACCATGCGGGTATAGGGTAGGTTGTTACGCATGTGGTGATACCAAATATGCGTACTTTATGAATTTTTTATCTTATTTGTGGCAAATGGCGTTTGTCAAGTGGAAAAGGGAGGTGTATGTGTTTTTATTTTTTGTGTTTTACTTTTTCTTTAACTTTTCCACTTTTTTTTCTTGTCCCCATAGGGGACTTGTAACAGTGCTCTTCAGGGTTAATTCCCCCTCACTCCGGAGTATACTGTACTCGAGGCCCAATGCTGTGGGGTGCCAGCTGTAATGTACAGCTATTTTAGAGTTTGCACGATCCTCAGGATGTAAACTTACTTCCAATGTCGAGAAAGGGGTTAAAATAACATTATTTATTACGTACAGAGGACTCCGTAGGGAAAAAAATCCCACATTGTCAAAATTGCTTTTTTTTTTTGTAAACATAATTTTTATTAAATTTTACAATAACAAAAACATATAATAACTGTCCAATAGATGAGATACCCCTTGATACACAAATAAATAATATAAGGCATCATTAGTACAAATAAGAAAAGTACTAAGCAATGAAAGTACAAAATAGCACTAATGACATACTTTGGCATCATAATAATAAGGATGAAGCAAAAGACGGCTCCATCTTCACTAAAGAAAGAAAACAAAAAATAATAAAAAAGTAGACTCCCCCGCAAAAAACAAAACAAAAAAAACAACAACATAGGACAGTGGTACCCATACACAGTTATGTATAAGAGACATAATCACATACACCTATGTAATCAAGTAAGGTCTGGGATAAAATGTGAAAACAAATCCTGTGCTGATAGAATGCTGCGAGATCGCCACACGGCCCTCGTCCCTTAAAGCCCGAGGGAGAGAAATAGATAATTCACCCCCAACTCTGACGCACAGTTACCAAGCGAGTATCCAGGGCACGGTGTCAGGATATGGCTGAGGTAAAGCTCCCATGTTATGGTGTACAGACATCCAAAGCCCCCAGAGTGCCTGCTAGTCGAGAGGAGAGATACCAGGAGGTGTAAACAAAAGGCTGCATGATCTCCTTGATCTCCTGGGGGGTGTAAAAGTTAACTATAAACTCCTGCCATTTCTTGAAAAATTTAGAGCATTGGGTTTCCTTAGTCCTGATGATGTCGATTCTGTCCATTTCGAGATGATGTTTTACCACCTGGATCACTTCCTGCAATGTAGGGACGGTTGGTTCCAACCATTTGGCCAGGAGGCTTCTTTTAGCCGCTAATAAAAATATATGCAGAAGTGGGTGGTTCCTAAAATGTAGTGGTAAATTATGGAACAGGAGCTGTTTTGGTTCTAAAGTTAAATGACATCGAAAATTAAAATTCAGAGTTTGTATGACTGTCTCCCAGAACTTCGTGGTTTCCACACAGGTCCATATAATATGGACAAAATCCATGCCGGGGGTGCCACACTTGGGGCAGGACGTCAAAAAGTCTGGACAAGCTGGATGGGGGGGGATATTAAAGCCATAAATTGCGGAATGGGCAATTCTAAAGAATTTGTCCCTCCACTTCTCATTAACTATATATTTATGAATCTTCAGCCATCCCTGGAGAATTGCAGTAGAGATCTCCTGGTTAGGGTAGACCTTCTCCCACTTAGCAAAAATCCTGCAAGGCCCTCGTCTTCTGAACCCCCTACGAAGACCAGCATATAGCGCTGATAGAGAGTGGTCTGTTGAAGAAGTAGGGCCGATAACATTATCAAAAGCATTCAATTGAAAATGAGACGGCTTCATGTCCTTACTTCTATAAAAGCTCACTATTTGGGAGTAAGCCAAAAAATGCGATGGTGGCAAGGTATATTTTTGAGATAATTCTGAAAGAGAGTAAATCCGTTGGTGGGAAGGGTGAATAAGCTGGGAAATAGTTAAAATTTTCTTACTACTCCTCCATACATTAAATTGGGGGTTATCAAGGCCAGGTTTGAATTCTGGGTGTCCATAGATAGGAAGGTATCTACTGGTCTGGTATTGCAGAGAAAACAGGGTTCTACAGGCCTTCCAGGCTCCGATTGTGTCCCTCACAATGAGGCTATGTTTCGTCACCTTAGGAAGAGCAGAATATTTGGTATGAAGAAGGCCTGGAAGCATCCATGGGTGAACCAGTGCCACCTCAGTAGAGAGATTGGAATATCTGGAAGACTGTTTAACCCAATCCGATCCGTGACGCAGAAGGCTGGCTAGATTTTACAATCTCAGATCCGGCAAATTCAGCCCCCCCCCCCCCTATCCTTTGGGAGGATCAGTTTAGCAAGGGCTATCCGGGGGCGTGTTTTTTTACATAGGGAAGAAGGGTAAGCGGTGTTAAGTTGGCGGGCATCTTTATGTCTAAGCAATAAGGGATTGTTGTTGTAACAAATATAGTATTTTTGGGAACGTCATCATCTGAGAAGATGAGCCTTAGCGAGTTAAGGGAGCGAAGATGCATCCATCGTTCTAGTTCCTTACCAATTTTGAGGAACAGAGGGGGGTAATTGAGGTGATAAATGGACTCAGGGGACTTACCGATATTTATTCCCAGATACTTGATGGAGGCACCTGCCAGGGATATAGGTAAATTGCGAAGTCGATGTGAAGAAGGTGAATGAGCCGGGGAGAGATCCAACAATTCTGACTTAGAAACATTGACCTTGAAGCCCGAGAAAAGGCCAAACTCATGTAACAGATCTAGAGCTATCGGAACCTCCACCAGTGGGTCAGATAGATAAATCAGAAGATCATCAGCAAATAAGGAGACCTTAATATTGGATGAACCGATATTAATGCCCAGTAGATCTGGATTAGCGGCCATGGCTCTGGAGAGCGGCTCTATGGCCAAATTAAACATTAGGGGGGATAATGAGCATCCCTGGCGAGTGACTCTCCCCAAATGAATGGCCCTAGAAAGAATACCCGGGGTATAGATCTGGGCGCGGGGATTGGTATATAGTGAAGAGATATAAGAACAGAAGGCTCCCTGGAATCCGAATCCGTCATCACTGCCCCAGCCATCTCCAGCTGACCCTGTTCGAACTCTTTTTCTGCATCAATGGACAGGACAGCTGGAGATGGATGAAGCCCTGGATTGCATTTGATCTCATCCAGAACAGTAATGACTTTACGAATATTAGAGACGGCTGCTCTGCCCTTAACGAATCCCGTCTGTTGAGGGCTAATGAGACAGGGAAGAAGAGTGGCCAGCCTGTCTGCCAACACCTTAGAAATGATTTTTAAGTCAACATTTATTAATGAAATTGGGTGGGAGGAGGGGAGAGACACGTCCTTTTCTGGCTTCGGTAAAACTTTTATAAACGCCGTGTTCATATGTTGCGGGATGGGAGTGTTAGTCAGGAATAGATTAGAGACGGTGGTTAGAAGGGGTGTGACTTCAGGATTAAGAATCTTGTAGAATTCTCCTGAGAAGCCATCGGGACCCGGGGCTTTATTATTACCCAAGTTCTTAATAACCCTAGAGATTTCTTCATTTTGGACAGGTTGGTTAAGATAGTCCCTATCTGCCTCAGAAAGGGAGGAGAGAGACAGACGGCCAAGCCAGTCTGAGGTGTCCCTATCATCGGAAGTCTCTGGTGAATATAAATGGTCATAGAACTCGCGTAGGACATTATTAATAGCAGTATCAGAATATTGCATATTCCCGCATGAGTCCTTCAGTGCATAGATATTGGACCCAGAGTTAATCCCCTTAGCAAAATTGGCTAAAAGCCGCCTGCTTTGTTCCCAACCCTGAATAATTTAGCCGACATCCGGGACCGCCGGGACACCTCTCTGTACTCAAGCCAGCGCTGATACTCTTTTTTAGTGTTAGACCATTGGAGTGTAACGGTGTGGCGCTGACAGATGTGTGCCGAAGCGCCGAACGCAGATATCCAGGTGTGGATCCTCAGGGCCCACCGCAGGCACAGATGGCAGATGCAGGCAGTGGGTAGCCGAAGTGCAGGTCCTGTTAGCTGGCGCTGGAGCAGAGTCCGGCACCGCAGGTGTAGCCGTAAACGGGTGACAGGCCAGGTATAGTCTGAACGTAGGCACAGTCCCAGGATGGTAACAGATAGATAAGGTGCCAGAGAACAGCAGGTGTAGCGACAGGTACAGATAAACGTATGGCTGAATGTGAGACAGCAGCAGAACTGCAGCCAAGGGGTCAAGCTCTTGTGCTGGGTAACAACAACGAACTGACCTAGAAGACAGGGAGGAAGTTCGTTATATAGCCAGAGGTCAGGGGTCACTTAGCAGGACCAGGAACACTGTGTCTTTAAATATGATGCAGTGCCGCGCGCGTGCCCCTAGAGGGAGCACGTGTGCACCCAGGATGCCAGGGAGTGGAGGAAGCACAGGTGAGAGACCAGAGCCAGGGGCACCAGAGGATGTCGCAGCAGCAGCTGGGACACAACCGACACGGGCACGCTGCGAGTCCATAGCAGGGACCGCGGCGTGAACCGTGACAGTACCCCCCCCTTAAGCCCTCCCCTCCGGGCTAGCCGGGTACCCACAAAACGGCTATGGGTAACCACCTCCTCCTCGGTATCCCAGGAACTGTCGTCAGAGGAGGTGTCCAGAGAGTCCCGGGTAACTTCTTGGACCTGGGGAGAAGCAGAAACAGTAGGCAGGGGAGGGGTGGGTGGGAGTCAGAAGTGTCTTTACAGACCAAAGGTTCTTCTTGCATACATGGTTCTTCCATCGGCACAGCAGAACCAACGGACAGAGAAATGGGGTTGGCAGGGCTGCTCCAGATGGGCGGGCTTGAGGCAGTGAGAGTGGCACTGCTTGCCCCATTGGACGACTCTCACCCGTTCGCCAATCCAGGATGGACTGTGAAGCTGGAACCATGGAAGCCCGAGCAAGACTGGAGCAGAAGAACTTGCAGGACGTAGAAGGAGATGTCCTCTTGGTGGGAACCTCCAATGTGCAGAGACACCGGCTGGGTTCGGACCTGGACCGGCTCCTACAGGAACTCCCCCATAACGGATGACAAACGGAGTGGTTTTTCCAGACGGGAACAGGCAGGCAGAACTTCTCCAGTAGGGACGGATGGATGAAGTTCTCGGAAGAGCCGGAGTCCAGAAGAGCAGGCACTTCAGACGCATCACCAGATGAAAAATGTAGGGTGACTGGAGTGGTCAAACGGGGAGCAGGCACACCGTTATTCAGGGTAACTTCACCCACAACCCCATGGTGCGAGGTTTCCGGGGCGCAGCTGGGCGGACTGGGCAGTTCTTCAGGAAATGACGGGTACCACCGCAGTACAGGCACAGGTTTAAACTGCGTCGACGGGCGCGTTCCTCTGTGGTGAGGTGAGTGCGGTTGACCTCTCTAGGCTCATCTTGGAAAAAACGCAGGGGTCAGGCGAGGTAGGCTCGTGGTTTCAGGTACAGTAGTGTGGAGGCTTGCGAGGCCGGGGGACGCTGGCTGCTGGCATAGCTCAAGCTCCCTCTCAGCAAAACGGATGTCGATCCGGGTAGCCAAAGCGATGAGGTCGTCTAATGAGGTGGGTAGGTCACGACCAGCCAACTCGTCCTTATGCGTCCATCGAGGCCCCCCCAGAAGGCAGCAACGAGGGCCTCATTGTTCCAGGCAAGCTCGGAGGCCAGGTAACGGAACTGGATTGGCATACTGGCCCACGTGGGTCGCCTTGACGGAACCGGAGCAGAGATGAAGCAGCAGATGTGTTGCGCCCAGGTAGCTCAAAGGTCTTCCGGGAGGCGTTCAGGAACTCCTGGAGGTCCCCTGTCAGCGGATCTCCTTTCTCCCACAGAGGTGAGACCCAGGCCAAGGCCTCACCTGAGAGCAGCTGATGATGAAAGCCACCTTGGCACGGTCAGATGGGAACTGGTGAGCCAGGACCTCAAAGTGGATTGTGCACTGATTTAGAAAGCCGCGACAGGTATGGGGATCTCCGGAATAACGGGCTGGCAGAGGCAGTGCAGGCTAGGACCGGTCATGACAACAGGAGGCGGAACCACAGCAGATGGCGGAGCAGTTGTAGTGCCAAATGCAGACCACGACTTCATCTAGACGGGTGGTGAGCGTCTGCGGCTTCTGAAATAACTGCTCCAGATGAACGCCCTGACGGTTCACAACGGTTACAAGTTCAGGCAGAGTCACTCCGGCGGGATCCATATTGTATGGTCAGTTCGTACTGTAACGGTGCGGCGCTGACAGATGTGTGCCGAAGCGCCGACCGCAGATATCCAGGTGTGGATCCTCAGGGCCCACCGCAGGCACAGATGGCAGATGCAGGCAGTGGGTAGCCAAAGTGCAGGTCCTGTTAGCTGGCGCTGGAGCAGAGTCCGGGCACCGCAGGTGTAGGCGTAAACGGGTGACAGTCCAGGTATAGTCTTGAACGTAAGGCACAGTCCCAGGATGGTAACAGATAGATAAGGTGCCAGGGAACAGCAGGTGTAGCAGACAGGTACAAATAAACGTATGGCTGAATGTGAGACAGCAACAGAACAGCAGCCAAGGGGTCAAGCTCTTGTGCTGGGTAACAACAACAAACTGACCTCGAAGACAGGGAGGAAGTTCGTTATATAGCCAGAGGTCAGGGGTCACTTAGCAGGAACAGGAACACTGTGTCTTTAAATATGATGCAGTGCCACGCGCGTGCCCCTAGAGGGAGCACGTGTGCACCCAGGATGCCAGGGAGCTGGAGGAAGCACAGGTGAGAGACCAGAGCCAGGGACACCAGAGGATGTCGCAGCAGCAGCTGGGACACAACCGACACGGGCACGCTGCGAGTCCATAGCAGGGACCGCGGCGTGAACCGTGACATGGAGTTTGGCTGCAGGAGTTGGGTTGGAGAGAAAATCAGTGTAAGATTGCCTAAGCTTCTCACTCAACAATCTAATTTGATCCGCAACCACCTTCCAACGGGTGTTAGTGTAGGCAATCAAGTGGCCTCTAATGACCGCTTTAGCTGTCTCCCAGAGTAAGACTGGCTCCGTCCTATCCTCCGGGTTGTTTGTAAAAATTTCAGCCACCACCCTCAGGATATTAAAAAAGTCCTGTCCCCAACGGGAAAAAGACGGGAATCCCAGGGGTAACGTACCTTGGGGGCACATCAAGTTTAGGACAAGGGGGGGATATCGAAATAACTAAATCCTTATATCCCCCGAAAATCCCCCCTTTGCGGGGTTTGGGGAAATAGAATATAATCAATAGGGACCATAAATTTGTGGGATGGGAAAAAAAAAGAATAGTCCCCCCATCGGAAAAGAGACCTTGTATCAACCAATGAGAGTCTGGATAAAAATTAGCCAAATGTGGGGGGCCCCTGGGTTTGCGGAATACGGGGAGACAACCCATGGACAAATTTTTATTTTCCCTGGAATAACCCCGGGTTTTAAAATTTCCCCCTCCCCACAATTTTAAGGGGGTACAGGCAATAGTAACGGGTCTGTCAGGGTTTTATGAAAACCATTTTTGCATGAGGACGTAATTTTAAGAAAGAAATAACTTCCCCTGAGATTTCAAGGAACTGAATCCAGCGGCCCTAACTTCATGGGGGATAACAAGAGAATAAGACAGTTTTTTAAAAGGGGGGATAGGATAATCACAAATTTTTCCTATTAAAAGGATGGAGACCCAAAACCCCGAGCCCAACCCCCCGGGGGCCCTTAAGTCAAAATCCCCCCCCCAATGAGTTTCCCTGAAGGAGGGCTTTTCCCGTTTTTTTTTTTTTGAGGGATGTAGAATCAAATTTCTTAAAGGAGCCCCGCAGCCCCTTAAACATTCCATATGTTATTTTGATAAAGATAAGTAACAAAGAATTATACACAGCAAAAATAAGGAAATGGACTCCACCCCCCAGGGAGAGAAGACCCCGACACATCCCCCCAGCATTGCTCCAACTATAAACAAGACAGACAAAAAAACAAAGGTACCAGAAAAAAACAAAAAAAAAAACAAAACACCATTGGGCGGAAACCCAAAAAAAAACCAAAAAATTTCCCCAACGCCAAGGGGTATTTGGGCTTCTTTTTTCCAAAATGTAGAGAGAAAGTAAAGTAAGGCAAATAGTGCAAATCCCCCCACCGGGACCCATAAAAGCATAGGCATTTCGTGTGGAAAGGGGATAGAGGTAGGCAAAATATATCATTAAACAACATTATAAAGTTAGCTAAAAACAAGTTCAACCCGGATAAGCAAAACCATCCAAAAGGAAAAAAAAAAATTTGAGCAAAAGGGCAAGTTTTAACAAAGGGGGAGCTGCCCAAAAAACAGGATAAGGGCGAAATGTTCAGGTTCCCGGGGGGCCCGCCGCCAAGCAGAAAGGGGCGTTGTTCCTTAGGTTTTAAAATTCCAGAGGAGTGATTTAGGCGGTGAAATCTTGCCCTCCTGGAGCTTGTCCTTCTTCAGGGTGAATTGGGGAAGAGGGCCCCCACTATCTCCCCCCTTTGATTTAAAATTTCTCGAGCCTTTAAGCTTCTTTTGGGGATATAAACGACAGGGATCCATCGGTGATAGTTCCCGATACCCCCGAGGTGGGTCGAACTTTAAAGTTTGGCGGTAAGGGGCCAAGCACAATGATGAGAAAGCTCGACGTCGGCTTGGGGCCCCCTCCACAGAGAAATCCCAAATATAAGAAACTTTTTTTCCCCTTTATTTCCAGTGGGGTCTTTAATTTTTAAAGCTCGGGGTGCGACTTTTGTCATTAAAGTCCAAGATTTTGAAATCAAAATGGCGTGGGCGTTCTCTCAGAGTGGGTGCGTTTGGGTTCTTTCTTAATGAGGATCACGGGGGTCGCAGGTCTGGGGCCCATCTATGGGCTCTCTCCCTTGCAGGGTTTTGGGGGGGAACCCTAAAAATTTGGCTAGGCACCACATAAGGAATGTAAACTCTTGCCCACCGGGGCCCCTGGGGGTCCCCCATCGTCGCCCGGTTGTTTTTCGGCGAGACCCGGTTTTTTCCAAGGTCGTCCCCCTTTACTGAGACAGCTGGGTTTTCCCGAGGCCCCTTTTGGCCCGGGCGCAGTTAGTGAGTCCCTTTTTTCTCCAGCTTTGGAGGGGGTGTTCGTGGTCATGGTTTCGCTGAGCCCCGCTTGTTGATACGTTTTTGGGTTTTGAAAACTGGTGTGCTGAGCGGAGATGTCCCCGCCCCCCCCCCAAGGTTTTCCTGATACGGAGCCATTTTCTGGGCCCCACAAGGGCCCAATTTTTTTTGTCTACCATGGAGTCATCAATTTAGCCCCCCATCGAGCCCTCATGTTATAAGGCGGTTTTCGTAGTGCGGAGGGTTGGGAAGGGAAAGTGGCGGGGGGCTCAGTGATTTTGAAGTCCTCAACATTATTGTCTCACTGTTTCCTGGCAGTTTTGGGGGATAATAGCTCAATTTAGCGCCCTTTTGTGTCTTTTTTCCCTTGGTTTTTTCCCCTTGTTTTTGGATGAAAGGGTCCTCCGAGGAATGGAGAATAGAAGAAATTCCAAAAAATTTGAAACTGCAGTTGTGGGAAGTTTCACTTTGTGGCCCTCATAGATGTACCCAAAAGTTTTAAACAAGGATCGGCTTTTTTATGTGAAGTGAAGCCAAAAACAGAGACAGGCGGAGTCGGGGCCCTGCGGGAGGCAGAGGGTACATCAGATTGGTGGAAGTTTTTACAGAGCCCCCGCAGGTGGCCCGGTGGGGCGAGTGTATGTATATAAAGAGGCTCCCCCTCCTTTTAAAGGTATGGGGGACACAGGGGCTGTCAGAGCATGCAGGTTTTGGGTAGACAGCCAGGGCAAAAGCGGGGGCGGTCAGAGAGGGGTGCCGCCCTTGCAGTCACCCCTGCCTCAGCACGAGGGGGGGGGGGGGGGTCGGGTTTACACTGGGGCGATGCACCTTATTAAAATCGGGGCTGCTGCTACTTGTAGAGGAGAGGAGAGCCCGTCACAGGAGTGCCCCAGAGGGGGGGTGCTGTATCCCCCCGTTCCCCGGTCTGTGCTCTTCACAAACCTTGCCCGGGGTCGGGGGGGGAAGTTTGGTCTTCACCTCAGAGGTCCCGGGTGTAAAACCCCCTTTCCGCAAGCAGAGTTAAACGAGAGCCTGCAATTTTAACCCGTGACCACTCAAAGGGTAGGGCCTTGCACGTGCCGTGCGAAGGGGGCGGAAAAATAGAAGCGGTTTTGTAGCTTTGGTTTGGGTCCCGTTTTAGGGGGAATCCCCATGGGGGTTCTTTCATGGTGGAGCAGGGGAACCCGGGAAATCGGGAAAAATTGGGTTTTTTTTTAATTACCTTATTCCTTTTTTTTTAGGGTGCAAAAAAAAGGGGATCAAAGAGTTGCAAATATCCCAAAAAAAGGGGAAAATCCCAAAAAAAAAACTGTACTTCAGTTCAAAAGAGCTATCAAGTCCATAGATAGAAAAATAATGTTAATTAGCTCGCAACACAAATTTAAAAACAAAAAAAAAACACAAAATTTTAAAGGGGCAAAATTTTTTTATTTTTGGGGAAGTATTTTTGAAAAGGGGCTGTATGCAGCCGTTTTTTAGCTTTAGAAAACATTATTATTTTTATAGGCTTTAGAACTCCCGACACATCCCCAGGCCCCTTTGGGGGTAATGGGAGGTACTCCACCTATCACTCCAAAGGGAAGTTTTTTCCCCAGGGGGGGAAAAATTAGGGAGGGGGGCAGAAAAGTTTGGAGTCTTTGATTTTTTGTTTTGGGGGAAATTCTGCAGTGATGAGTTATGCTAGAACCCAAATAAATTTTGGTTGGGCTGGGCCCCGGGTGGGGAAACCGGGGGAAAGGGGGAAAGATTCTAGCAAGAGGGAAAAACGTTTACCTTTGAGTTACTGCATATATCTGTTTTGTAGTCATTAACCATTTTTAAGGCCCGTGTCCAACTGGTTAAACTACCCAAAATATGGTTACCTTTTTTATAGTAATAAATTTGGGCTTGGGATAATGGTTTAATTTAGGAACGTATTTGGGGGTATTAGTAAATGTGGGTGAGGGGAGTATTAATTTTTGGGCTTTTTATTTTGGGGGTTTTTGGGGAAAAAATGGTCTTTGGGAAAATGATTTGGGTTTGTAACAGTTTTATGGGTTTTTGTGGTTTATTTGTAAAAAGTTGAGGTATGTAGAGGGTTTTAAACCCTCAAAAAATGTATATAGCTATATCTATTTGCATGTATTGAATTATATATATTATAAATAATATTTTATATCAATACATTTTATACCCCTTTGGGAAAAGGCCCTTTTTTGGGCCCCCAACCCTTTTTGGAAGAACTTTGGGCCTGTTGTGTCTGTTTTGGGGGTGGTTGGTTGTGGCCTGATTTTATTGGGTGTGTTTTAGGTTGGTTTATGTTTTCGCGAAATTTTTTGGGGGGTTTTTAGGGATTAGTTTCCAGAAAGAAGTTAACTGGTATGACTGAAATGCAATAATGAAAAGTGCAAATTCCTAATGTAAATTTTTTTTTTGCAACAGCCCTTTTAGTTGTTTGGCCATTTTTTGTAAAATGTTCTGCCCAAAAAAGCTTCCCGGTTTTTCGAAAATGTTTAAAACCCTTTTTAAAAAAAAAATTATTCATTCCCTATGGTTTTTAAACCCTGTAAAAAAAAAAAATTTTCTCCTTTCCAAAATTTGTTTTTTGGGAAATTTTTCGCCCCCAAAAAAGTAGCATAAAGTGTTATGAAAAAGTGGCATACTGGTTCAAATAAAAAACTTCAATTGAGCCTTTTTAAAAACAAAAAAAGTTTGTATTGTATTTGTTTTTAAAGTTTCTAAAAAAACTTATAAAAATGGATTAAGAAAAAAATTGGTATCACCCTTTTTTAAATTTAAACCCGTAGAATTAAAAACATACAAGTTATACCACAGTGAATTTGAACATATAAACCCTGCAAAAATTGCGCGATTGTATGTGTGCGGGTGTTACGGATGTGGTAGTGGATCCTCTGGACCACCATAAGCGATGACGTAAGCCACGGCAGGGGAACGGAATCTAAGGAGGTCCGGTTTTCACCAGAGCCCGCCGCAAAGAGGGATGGACTGCGGCGGATTACTACCAGGTCACTACCCCTGACATGACTTGCTTGCGGTGGCTGCCGAGGTGTGGCGGGGTTTACAAAATCGTGAAGCAGCTCGTAGTCGGGACAGGCAGAAGGTCAGGACAGGCGCAATGGTTCGTGGTCAAGGGACGGAGGCAGAAGGTACGGTACACAGTAAAACGGGACAAGACACTTTTGGAATGCTTCCTCTCCAGGCAAAAGGGCACTATCGATTCAGAAAAGGGTGCTGGGGAAGAGGCGGGGCTTAAATAGGGTCCGTGCCCGGTGAGAACCAATCACCACGCACTGTCCTTTAAATCTCCCGGCAGTGCCGCGCCCCGCGCACTAGAGGGCGCGCGTGCACCCGGCCGGCAGCAGGAGCGCGCGCCAGGACGGGACCAGGAGCGTGGATGGGTAAGTGCGCCCCAGACGTGAGGTGCTGCGGCGTTGCGACACGAGGGTCGCAGGGACACCCGTAACAGCGGGGAGTGTCTTCTCCAACCCCAATAATATTAACATTATTAAAAAATACATCTTGTTCCTTAACAACAACAAAAAACAAGACCTCATACAACTATGTGGACAAATAAAGAAGTTATGGTTCTTGGAAGGTCGATGAGAAAAAAAACAATCGTTACATGGACAAAAATCTCTGCGTTGGGAAACGGTTAACTGCATACTCTGTATTGAATAGTGCAATTGATTAACCCTTTACCGATATTTGACATATGAATACATTATAGTGTCGGTAAGGGACTTTGTAGCAGATTGTGCTGAAATCCCGCAACTCAGCCAGCAAGTGCTGGCTGCAAATTGCAGCTGACAACTGCCAGTAACCACATGGGATGGAGCCGACTGTTTAACTCTTTAGATGCCGTGGTGTCTAAATGAATGAGAAACGGTGCTGCACACAGTTCCTCACTCCAATCGGGCTCTCTATTAACATAGCAGCTGGAACCCTGGTGAAGGCTTCCATCGGCCGCAATGTTCTTCGTTTTACTACTTCCTGCCTCATCTTTGTACACCCTACTGCGTTGTTTATTAATGCAATAGGCTGTAGAAATGATTGTGTCCCCTTGTGGTGAAGCACCCTAGGGGGACTCAATGTAAACTAACAAAAAATTTCAACCCAATACCAACATTTGACGTACCCATATATCATGGTTGGGAAGGGGTTCCTGCAAATTGACGTATGGGTACGTCATGAGGATCGTGCAAGCTCACAAGTGGAGCTTGTACAATCGCAGTATGGGACCAGATGTATATAGCCGATTAACCCATTAGCTGCAATGATTAATAATGATCATGTCAGCAAATACAGAGGTAGGGGGCACCCTCTGTCCCTTTCTGAGCAGTGGCGGCATGATCACAGCTGCTGCTGTCTTACCTAACATTTTACCTGTCACGTCAGAGGAGGTGCAGTGGGCCCTGACTGCCACCCAGCCCACTGTCCCTTCCTACTTGGTGGGCTGCCCTAGATGGCAGACCCCAACTGGGCGACAAACCCCTACGCTGCTACGTGCAGGGCCGTCAGGGGTACGCAGAGTCAGACAGTCTGAGTCAATAACGGTGCGGGTACGCCAAAGCCACAAATCAGGAACCAGAAGAACAACGGGAGGCAAGCCAAGGGTCACTCACAGGATGTAACGCGGTACAAAATCAGCAGACAGAAACGTAGTCGAGGAGCAAGCCAGGGTCTAGAAAACAGGAGTCACAAGCAACACAGAAAGGCAAGGGGAAACCTTTCACAGGCAAAGGCAGACACAACTGAGCAGGTTTAAATGAGGCGCCTAGACACCGCCCCAGCAGCTGATTGGTGTGGCCTCCGGGCCCCTCTATTGGCCTGTGCGACACACCCTCTGACCTGATTAGAAGCCGAGCTGTCAATCCTATGCTCCTCAGCCATGCTTCTCCCTGGGTGTGTCGACCGGCTAGAGGGATTAACCCCTGCAGCGTCTTGTTTCTCCATGGCAGAAATGTGCGCCGTGACATTACCTTTGTTAGACTTTCAGAGCTGCCCGTGACATCATTATGCCCTGCCATACCTTGTGTGCATGGCCGGCATAATGATTAGTTGCCATGGAAAGCAGTACACAGCATGTAATGCTATATACTGTTCTCCAGTGTAACAGTGATCCGAAGATCACTGTTTGTTACACAGTTTCTTCCAAGTTCAGCAATACCGTATATATGGGTGTAACCTGCTGTTTGGGCACACGGCAGGGCATACAAGGGAGGGAGCGCTATTTGGCAGATTTTGATTGGTGCCATATCGCCTGTGGGGTCAATATATGTATAGTTTCCAATAGGGGGTCTGTTTAGAAAATGAGACCCCCAAAGCCCAGAAACAGCAGAATTGGGGGAATTGATATTAGGTTACATTTCCATGGTCACATCTACCGTGTTCCAGGGAATAATGGATAAAAATTGAAAATCTGCAAGAAGTAAAATTTTAAAATTTCACTTCCACTTTGCTTTAATTTCTATGAAACATCTAATGAGTGAATAAACTTCATAATTGCTGTTTTGAATACTATAAGAGGTGTAGTTTCTTAGATGGAGTCATTTATGGGGGTATCTAAGATACAGGCACCTCAAAGTCACGTCAGGGCTGGACTGGTACCAAAAAAAGTCAATATTGCAAATTTTCTTGAAAATGTGAAAATGAATACTATATTTCAAGCGTTTACAGAAAAATTACAGAAAAATGGGACATTATTTACACAAAAACACAAAGCCATACTTACAGCTCAATCGCTGGACTATAAAATGAGCCCAGTAGGAGGCAACACAAGCCCCTGTGCTACTTGATAAAGATAAAACAGGTGCAGATAATTGATGAGCAGATGAGCTTCTGGGGGCACATTTAGATAATAAAAAACTGCACATTAAATTGATACCTGTTCACACCAGTATGCAGAAAAGCCACAGTATAATACATAGGGAGATTGCACAAATGCAAAAATACCGATAAGACAGACACTCACACACCTTTTATATATGAGGAGGGTGGTTGCTGGTATTATGATTGCATATAGATAATGCGATACAAAGGGTGCCATTTATACAGATACATGTAGTAGACCCTGCTGGTGGGTTGTCCAGCATATTTCAAGTGTCCAACACAAAATACTGACACCCTCTGCTTCCCAGTATTTTTGGGCAAAAAAAGACATACTGTAAAAATATTCTGTAAATTGTTAGTACGGTCGTCATCAATGTACTACACGTGTACTACACGTATCTGCAGTGCACAAGGCTACAGAGCTCTAAAAAGTTAAAGCTTGTCAGTAAGTAATGTAATCAAGCTTCTGTCTTCAAGTTAAAAAACACAGCAGGGAGTGACATCACCATCATGGCCACTGCTGTTAGAGCCTATTAGAGTAGAGGGAGGTAGCTGGTAACTAGGGAAGCCTGTGTAAACAAACAGGAGATAAGATTTTCTCTAACTCTAAGGGTATGTTCACACGGCATGTTGGATACGATTTTGGATACGTTTTTAGATGTGTGTTTGGATCCGTGTTCCGGACCCTAAACGGAACCAAACACGCATCTAACAATGTGGCAGTGTGATTTACATTTACATTCAGATGATACGTGTTTTACATGCGTCTTTCTGATGGGTCCTTTGGATCCATTCAAAGATTTGACATGTCAATTCTTGAGCTGTTTGACCCAGCAGACGCCTTTTTTAAAACTATAGAATGCGATCCCGCTGCAGCAAAAACGCATCCAAACACACCTGGGTGTTGGATGCATTTTGGATGCATTTTAAGCAGCGCTTTTGAATAAATTTTTCAGATTGAAAATATATCCAAAAACATATTTGTTACGGGTGTCCCTGCGACCCCCGTATCGGGTCGCAGGCACACCCGCAACGCTGCAGCGCCTCCTGCTGCGGCCTGTGCCGCAGCCCGACGCTCGGGCTGCGGACACCCCGGCGCTTCTGTGTCCCACTTACCTTTCCACGCTCCTGTTTCTGTCCCGGCGCGCGCTCCTGCTGCCGGCCGGGAGCGCGCGCGCCCCCTAATGCGTGCGGCGCGGCACTTCAGGAAAATTTAAAGGGACAGTGCGCCGGTGATCACCCATCACCCAGTGTGCCCTCCATGTGGAACTTATGGCTGGCCAGTTCCCATCTGAAAGGTCCAAGGTAGCCTTCATGGTCAGTCTCCTCTCCGGGAAAGCCCTGGCCTGGGCAACTCCACTTTGGGACCGAGGCTATCCTATCACAGCTGATCTGGCGACATTCTTGCAGGAGTTCCGCGGAGTCTTCGAGGAGCCTGCCCGCGCCTCGTCTGCTGAAACCGCTTTGTTGAACCTGCAGCAGAGGAACTCCTCCGTTGGCGACTACGCCGTGCAATTTCGCACCTTAGCCTCTGAATCGGCTTGGAATGATGCAGCGTTGTGCGCCACGTTCAAGAAGGGCTCTCCGGCAAGATTAAGGATGCCCTTGCCACCAGGACCCTCCGACGTCGTTAAGTGAGCTCATCCACCTGGCGACCCGCATTGACATCCATTTCTCGGAGAGACGGGAGGAGCTCTGCCAGGAGCGCGAACCAGCTCAAACACGTCGGCTACCCCGTCTTGCGCCAGTGTTTCAGCGTCCCCCACTGCCTCCTACCCAGCCAGCCTTGGAAGAGGCCATGCAAGTGGACAGTACCCGCCTGACTTTGCAAGAGCTTGCCCGACGACATGAGGAGAAGTTGTGTCTCTACTGCGGCAACCCCGAACACTTCCGTAGGGGTTGTCCACTTCTTTGGCAACGTCCGGGAAACGCACGCACCTAGGTTTCGTGGGAGAGGCGTCCCTAGGTGTGAGTAATCCCTCTCCACAGCTCATGCTGCCAGCTCTGGTCACGTCCAATTCCGGAATCTCGTTCCGAGTGTCGGCCTTCCTGGATTCCGGATCGGCTGGGAGCTTTATGGATGCTTTGTTGGTGACCAAGTATCGTCTCTCGGTGGTCCGCCTAGAAGAACCCTTGGTCATCTCCTCCCTCATTGGTGAGCTATTAAGTGACTCCATCCACTACCGGACTGAACCAGTGGTCCTACAAGTAGGAGCCCTGCACAGGGAAAAGATCACGTTCTTCGTGTTACCCCGTTCTTCCTCGGCTGTTCTACTGGGGCTTCCTTGGCTACAGTGTCACGCCCCTACGCTCGATTAGAAGACGGGTGAAGTTTTGCGCTGGGGTCCGGACTGCCAGTCTCGTTGTCTATCGGCACCCTGCCGGGTGCGCCCCAGTCCTCCGCAGTCCTCTCTCAAGCCACTACCTGGCTTACTGCAACCTTATCAGGACTTTCAAGACGTTTTCTCCGAGAAGCGAGCCGAGATAATTCCTCCTCATCGCCCATATGATTGCCCCATAGACCTGCTACCCGGGACTAGTCCTCCCCGGGGTAGGGTCTACCCGCTCTCCGTACCCGAAACTCAGGCGATGTCGGCCTACGTGGAAGAAAATTTACGAAAGGGTTTCATCCGCAAATCGACTTCTCCGGCGGGTGCCGGATTTTTTTTGTGGAGAAGAAAGATGGATCCCTGAGACCGTGCATTGACTACCGTGGTCTAAATAAGATCACCATCAAGAACCGGTACCCTTTGCCTTTAATCACGGAACTCTTTGATCGTCTCCGGGGAGCCAAGGTCTTTTCCAAGTTGGACTTGCGGGGGTTTTAAAATCTCACCCGGGACCCGGGGAAGGCGTCAGTGGAAGAGGGCCCTTAAATACTCGGAGGGACTTTGAGTATCTGTATCCCCCTTCGGCTTATGCAACGCTCCGGCCGTTTTCCAAAAATTTGTAAATTACTTTCGAGACCTCCTGTATGTCTGTGTAGTGTCTACTTGGATGAAACCGGTTTTCTCACCCTCGGGGATCCCCACCAGTCGCTGGCGGCGGCCTAAACGCCGTGCAAAAACCACTTTACACAAACGGAAAAGGCCCTATTTCACCAGCCCAAGCCCCCCATACCTCGGATACAAAATTCCGATAAGGGTCTGCGGATGACCCCCCCAAATCTTGCCGTCCTACTTTGGCCCCGACCCTTGGCCTAGGGCCATACAACGCTTTTTGGGGCTTCGAAAATTAATTAACGGCAATTTATCATTTTTTTTCGACGTTGGAGCCCCATTGGGCTCTTATAAAAAAAACATCCCAAACCCCAAAAGGGGCCTCCGGGCCCCAAAGAACCTTTCCAAATTGAAGGCAAATCACCCCGCACCTGTTTACCCGGCCAATACCGAGAACCCTCTTTTTAAAAAGTCACCCCTTTCCCATGGGGGGGTGGAGCGCTGCTCCCCCAAAAGGGGCCCAAGGGCAAGACTGGGCCCTTTGGGGGTTTTTTTCCTGGCCCCTTCTCACCGGCAGAGGGGGAACATCCAATCGGTGTCGGGAATTTTAGCCTTTAAGCTTGTTGGAAGAATGGCCCACCCCCGGAGGGGGCTCGTTTCCTTAAATATCTTCACAACCCAAAAAATCTCCTTTACTTAGAACCCAACACTAACCCCGTCAAGGAGATGGTCTTGTTCTTTGCCCCTTTTAACTACAAACCCTTTTTCCAACCCGCAGAAAAGAACGTCAAAGGCAAGCCCTTTCCGTGCCCCCCGAGTTAGTGGGGAGAAGAGGTGCTCCAAACATACGTACCCCCAAACGTTGTATCTGGGGCTCCCACTAACCCCCAAAGGGGGTTCCCCCCGGGGAAACTTGTGCCCCTCGCCCCCGGGTGGGGGGGTCCTGAAATGGGCACTGCCCCCTTTAAAGCGGGGCCCCTGGGGTATGGAGGTCTTTTCTTTTTTCCCGGTTTACTCGTGGGGGTTCGCCAACGGGGAAAGAAGTCGTGGGAGGCCTGACCACCTGTCCTGAAACAAGTACCCCCCAAAAACCCCCCGGGGCCTACTCCAACCTCTGCCTGTGCCTAGCTGTTTGGGCCATATGCCATGGACTTCAAACCCTTCCGCCCCCTGAGGAAATACCATCTGGGTGGTCACTGACTTTTTTTCCAAAAATGGCTCATTTTGTTCCCTTCCTGGCCCTTCCTTCTGCGCCCGGCCCAATTTTTTTTTAAAACACACTTCCGTCTGCATGGGCTTCCCTTTCATATAGTTTCGGTCAGGAGTTCAGTTCGTCTCGAGATTTTTGGCGGGGCCTTTGTTCGCTTTTACAAAATAACTGGGCTTCTCCTCTGCGTACCACCCACAAACCAATGGACAATGGAGAGGGAATAGGGCCTGGGTACTTACTCCGCCACTTACCTTTTCCCAAACAAGATGATGGGGCCGTCCCGCTCCTTGGGGGGATTTTTTGTATAAATTTTTCCCGACCTGATTCCCCGGGGCATTCCCTTCTCCCTTGTCTTGGGCCTCCCCGCCCCCCCCTTCCACTGCCCCCCTGTGCGCCGCGCACTTTTTAAAAAATTAAAGGGAAGTGCGCCAGTGATTGGGCTCAAGCGGGGAATGACCCTATTTAAAAGCCCGCCTCTTCCCACCCTTGCCGAAGGATAGTGCCCCGGCCTAGAGAGGAAGCATTCCCGAGTGTCTTTTTCTGATTACGTAACCGACCTTCCCTCCTCCTTTTACCCGAACCCTTTCCGGCCGTCCTGAACTTCTCCCTGTCCCTGACTACAAGCCTGCATTAAAAATTCGAAACCCCCCAACACCTGGCTGCCACCGAAGCAAGTCCGCAGGGTACGACCTGGTATAACCGCCGCCAAGTCCATCCCGCTTTTCGGCGGGGTCTGTGAAAACCGGACCTACCTGACCCGCTCCCTGGGGTGGCTTATACCATTGCTTGTGGTGGTCCAGAGAATCCACTACCACATCCGTTACAATATTGAACACGCCTTGTGAACATACCCTAAAGGAAAACAAAATTAGAAGGGCAATGTATTTCATAATAGTTTTTATTTACCTTTGCCTACATATTCAAATCAAATAAATGAAATGGGAATACAGCCATAACTAGTCCCTGTTGAATACAGAGATTTTAAAGGAATGGTCACACACTTATTGCCCCACGAATTTCGGGGACATTTTGCCCCCCAAATTTTGCCGGTTCCGTGCAGCGGGGGGGGGAGCTAGCTGCCCCATGACACTCTTATTCCCGCATACACCTGTAAATAAGTGCATGTCACTTTTTCCCCCCCCCTGCCCTTTGCCGAGGGGGGAAGAACGGGAACCATAGTTCCATGAACTTGGTTACCGAATGATGGGGCGGATTCCGCCGTATGCAGCGCAAATACGGCGCACGTAGGCTGCAATCAACCCAGAATAATTTTGTGAACGAGGCCTAAAATCTTCAAAGAAGAGTCGAAAAATTAATAATAATTTAAAAAAAAAAAAATTTCCTTTTTAAGGAAGTGTCACCTAAAACTTTAAAAGAGCACCCTCTACGTTTAGAGGAAAGACTGTTTCTACATAGAAAGGGATTCTTTACTGTAAGGCCGTGTTCACATGGCTTATTCCCGACGGATTTGAGCCGTATTGAGCTCACAAATCCGCCGTGAATAAGGGGCGGGAGCGGGGCGGGGCCGGAGCGCGGCGGGGGCGCCGCTCCCGGCCCCATAGACAATGCATTATCTACGGCGCGTACGCCGTAAATAATGTGCATGTCACTTTCTCCCCCCGCGGCGGATTCGCCGAGCGGGGAGGAGCGACGGATTCCCTGTTCTCTATGAGAGCAGTGGATTACCGTAATTGCTGCCGCGGATCGGCGCCGTACTGCAGCGCAAATCCGGCGCGCAGTACGGCGCCAATCCGCGCGGCAGAATAAGCCGTGTGAACGAGGCCTAAGGGTGTGTTTACACGGCAAAGACCAAATACCGCAGGAGGACAGCTTTTGTCTGCGGATTCAAGCCGTCCCCCTTCGCACGAAGAATGAACATGTTCTAAGTTTTTCGGTCCGCAGGCGGTGTAAAAAAACGGTACAGAAAACCTGTACAGTGGGGGCTGTAGCACAGATTTTCCATTGAAGTCTATGGGGGAGCGTCGCTTGTCGGTTTTCAGACGGATTGTAAAACCACAAACCGTCTGAAAAACCGACCAATAACCTGTGCTGTGGGGACAAGCCCTAAGAGCAGTGAGACTGTGGAACTCTTTGCCAGGGGAACTTGCCATGGTGAATTCAATAACATAGTTCAAAAAGGGTGCATTTCTAGATGTCACACCTCTGCTCACGGTCGCTTGCAACCTACATTGCGTTTGTCCATGCTGTGTGTACCATGTGGTGATCTCTGATTCTTCTGCCTCCTATAAGAGGGTGGCACCATACTGTTGTTACTTATTCCTGTGTAGGTTCAGTGGGGTGTGGCCTCTTTACCTTTCACCTGGGGCTTTATTAACCACTTACTGCTGCAGTTTTATTTTTTTTTATAACATTAGGGTGCTTAGAAATTTTGTAGTAATTTTTCACATTTTCAAGAAGATTTGCAACAAGTTGGGTTTAAGAATCAGTCCGTTCTGACGGGTTTTAAAGGGGGTTGTTATTAGATAAGTTTATTAACCCCATTCAGTGTTTCACAGAAATTAAACAATGGAGTTGAAGGGCCCCAATGTTGAAAGGGTTTTTTGGGTCTAAAACTCCTTTTTTCCCCATAGGTTTCTATGGGGGGAAAAAAATGAGTTTTTTACCCAAAAAGTTTCATACATGTGGCCCCGAATGTCAAAATTTTCATTTTTTTGGAGTTTTAATTTTTATAATATTTTAGGAACACATAGATGGACCAGGGAAATTCACCAAAATTGAAATTCCCCCCAATTTTGTGTTTATTAGAGATATCCCATATGTGGCCCCGGGCGTATTTGGCTTAATTACAAGCCTGAATAGGAGAAGCACCTACTGGACTTTAGGTTTTAATTTTCAATACAATTTTCTCTAGGCACAATTACAGTTTTACAGGCATCTTAAGGTGCTAAAATGTAATAAACACCCCTAAAAAGTCCCTATTGGAAACTAACCCCCTTTAAAGGAAAAATCCAGGGGTGCAGTGAGTATATCGACCCAACAAGTGTTTCATTGCGCAGTTACGCAATTGTTTTTTGGGCTTCATTTTTGAAGCATTCGCCGTTCAGTGTTTTTTTCAGGGTAACTTTAATGTAGGTCGGTACAATTTGCAATGATATAAATTTTTTTTGTTTTTTTAGTTTTTTATTTTACATCTTGAAATTTGTTTGTTAAAAAAAAAGGCATTTTTATTTTCATTGTCTCATAGTCATAACTTTTAAATTTTTCTGTATACAGAGGTGTGTAAGGGGGTTTTTGTGGGATGAACTGACATTTTTATTGGTTCATTAGGGGTTTATATAACACTGATTCTTTTTTAAAGTTTTGGGAATGTTTTTAACAAATTTCAGCAATCCCGGGAGTGTTTTTTTTTTTTTTTGTTCGGGACACTTGAGGTATAAATGACAAGCTAGCTTTATCAGAGGTCAATACGATTTCCCAATTTGTATTTGTTTTTTTTTTTTGTTTTAAA